>BJCM01192247.1:0-12194 GCA_018326385.1 Flaveria bidentis
TATGATGAAAAGAAGAAGTCTCCAAGCCTTGGAAGAAGCAGCCTCTTCTGAAGTATAAGTGGCTTCGGAAGTACTTACTCTTCCGAAACCATTTAACCTTCGGAAGACACTGCTATGAACCAGTGGACACAAGTATGGTCTCTGACACTCCGCTGCAGACTTCTGATACAACATGGCTTCTTCCCAAAGAGCTATGTAGTTGACTATACTTTATTCCACTGTTCACCTTTTTATGATAGTACATGTTATCAACTTTAGTTGGTGATAAAAGGTAAGTCAGGGACATGTCTTGACTATCATATCTCAGATAAGACTTTATCCGAGATACCTTAAACTATACTCTTGTAGTATAGGCTTTAGCTAAAGGATCCCAGCTGGTATCAAAGTATATCCGGCTGTAGGTAGTATTATATATAGGTTCTCTTTGTAACTTATTCAAACTGCTTGTAAGAGTCTTGTATTATTGAGTTGAGAAGCAATATATAAAAGTACTTTGAAAATTACTTCCTGTGTTCTTTATTACTTTCTATATTGTGATCAACTCTTACGGATTCTATCTATACCCGAGTGTTGTTCTAGGTGAGTTTGAGAGAAAACATTGTGTTTAGTGACAAATATCGATCCTACAATGCATAAAAAATGGACACCGAAGGGATTAAGGAAAGGCACTGATATCAAAACATGACTTGTGCAATATGCATGTTGTTTGGCGGTGACAAGTTGGCTATACTTCTTAGTTTGAGTGAACGATTTTTGTCTAAAATGTTATGTAGGGTAGCTTTGGCACTTTGCATTTGTAGTGAATTTAAAATTAACAATATTAGTGTAGTTTTAAAGAAAATATATTTTGGTATTGTTGATATTAGTAGCGAGGAAAAGCATGATGTTAATTGTTGTACTAATTAATCAACTCTACCAGATAATTTTGCTATCTATTTTCCTCCACGGGATATATTACTTGCGGTTTTGTATGATATCTTATGTTGCAATGACCAATTTAGCTGATATTGTCATGGTTCTTTTAATAAAGTTTGTTATTTTTTACTCATAAGTTAAAACAAACTATATTTATCTTAAATAAATAACATTTTTGATTAAAATGTAAAGAAATATAGTGTTACCATTAGTACATTATACTACTCGACCATCGGACGGGTATAAAACTAGTTCATACTCACCAAAGTGGAGTTCTGTCAAGTTGTTAGTTAAACCAGTTAGTCTGGCAAATCCAGTTACACGACCTCAATATTGTTGGATTGTTAGACTACAAGTATGTTGGTTATAAGAGGTAACTTTGTAGAATAGCAACCAAGTTTTTAAATTATCCAAATTAGGTCACTCATAAACGTTTTTTGTTTCAATCAAATCATTAAAGTTTATTTTGATGTTTTAACTTTCAATCATAGTATTTAACCTGAATAGCAGGTAAAATACTTAAAAAGTTTAAGTTTGGGTGGGTGATGGTAGTCGAAGATGATGGGGGTGTAAATGGTGGTGTCACAATCAATGGAGTCGAAGGTGATGGAGCGGTTTTGGGTGGGTCGCAGATGAGAGGGCGGGGATTTGAGTGGGTTGCAGATGTTCGGGGCCGTGATGGTGGGGAACGACTATGATAGTGTGGTCGGAGGTGGTCAAAGATGGAGGAGGGAGGGGTGTTCAAAGGTGGAACTATTGAGGAGAAGGGTGATCGATTGTACAGGTAGAGAGAGATGATTAGAAAAACAATTATCTACTAATCAGGTTAATTACATAAGATTAATGCATCAAATCAAAGTTAAATAACCTAATTGAAACAGTTAAAAAATGATTGACCAGATTAAAAGATTTCTAAAATTTGCTTATTATTTTGTAAAGTTTATCCGATATTTATAATATAAGGGCCTGTATTCATACACAATTAATTAGATATTCTATTTAGCTACACTATAAATAAGTGTTTACATTAAGTAAACTACAATGTAAACAACCGTTTACAATGAAAATAGTATATCTAACTTATATTGAATATAATATATTAATCAAGAAAAAATAAATGAAAAATGTAGAAATGAGACAAATGACGATATATATTAGGTAATTAGGTGAACAATAAGAATTGGCTAAGCATACAACATGTTGCTTGATTAATGATTACAGAAACAAAATCTTACATCCTAACAAGTTCTAGTCTTGACTTTTTTCTACAAAGTAAACTTCGTCTTCGTGTTTTCTGATCAAAACTGGTATTTCTTTTAAACCTTTCAGATCTTGCTTTCGGGGTTGTATGGAGATGGGGGCTGATCTGTCTGCTGTTGGGATGCAACTGCTTTCAACTGTTCTTCTGTGATCTTTAAAAGGTCTTCACTTGTATATGCTTTGCTTGAAGGCGACCCGTTTGCTGCATCACAAACACAGAAGTCCCATTACCACATAGCATTTTTCAATATTATCAGACAGAAATCCTGTTTGTTTTGACATTTGTTATATTGTGGTAGATGGACGGCTAAAATTTTTAAGAGTAGAACAGATGACAGAAACTCATGGGACAGTTTGCAGATCAAATGAAGTTAGAGCTTATGTTTATACTTGATATTTAAATTGGGATTCATTAACAGATCAGGTATAGAAGTCAAACTGGAAAAGAGCAAGCATTCCTAATTGTCTTCTTAAGGAAACTAGTTGTGTTAGAGGTGACAAAATGAGTGATTAAAAAGGGGTATCTTTAAATACAAGTCGAGTACAACCAGTCCACCTACAAACACATAAATATGGCATACATTACATGAATGGTATACATGTAAAACCATACATGAATGGTCCTCTTGAGCAAAATATTATTAACAAGTTAAATATGGCATACATTACATGAATGGTCCTCGTAGTAAAACCATATTGCAAGTTTGGTCATGCACTCAAATGGCTTCTTTGCATTCTTTGCTCTGGTAGCTTCTAGTCACCCTTTTTGCCTGTTTGGTGGCAATGCACACAACCAACATACGTGGTCACCCCTTCGATGGATCCAACTTAGGGATCACAAGAATACTGATCAGATTTGTAGATCTTTGAGAAACTTTGGAATCATGTAAGCCATAAAAATGTCAAAACATAGGCCTTGTGTCATGATGAAGGAACAGATCAAAAGCACTTGATGTCTCCAGAATTATGTGAGAAGAGAGTGGGAGGTCGAGAGAGTTGTTGAGAGGAGGGATAAAACAAGAGGGTGTTTGAGGTGAAGAGGAATCTGATACCAACCTTTTACACACCAATGATCCCATGTGGGAATTGACATTTCACAGAGGTTGGAGCGTTGTTGGCAAAAGCACAAGAGATGCTACCATGGCACAACAATTGAAGCAATGCCAGGTGTGTTGCATGTGAATGATAACATCTATTCATGGGCTGGGTAGTGGCTTGATTCTACCCTTCTTTGTATCCTAGAATGATGATAATTGTGATTCTTTCAAAGGTTCAAGTCAACAAAGAAGACCAAGGGAAGCGGGAGGTTGAGGGCAATTTATATACTTATTGGTTTATATCTGTTTATTTAACAAAGGGTAAATCGGTCATTCTACATGAATTTAACCAACTCTATAAGGCCAGGTAGTGAAAATGACCAAAATGTGTAGCAGGGGACCAAACTTGCATATATGGACATAACAATAGAGACCATTTATGTAATTTACTCTAAAGATATAAATTAGAAAAACTATAATATATTAAACTGATGATAGTTACAAGATTTAGAACATTCTTAAAACACTTTGGGCGACTTTACTAGAGATCATTCAATAAGTTTCCATTACAACTAATTTGTTCAAAGAAATGACCCAATTGACCCAGAGACATGTTTCCCAATTTACCTGTCTGCCCATGCACGGTCTGAAATCACCAACTTTATATAACTTACGGTTTTTCAAACCAAATTTTATGGAAATTTAAGTTATTTGAGAGGACTTACTAGTGTCAACTGAAGGCTGAGAATCCTCCATTGCGACAGCAGGAACTGCTGTTGTTTCCCTTGAATCCTCCAGACTGACATCAGAAACAGTTTCTGTTTCTTGGGAACCCTCCAGGCTTACATCAGAGGTTGTCACAGTTTCCTCGGAACCCTCAGGACCGTTAGCAGGAGTAGCTGTGGTTGCTTGAGAATCTGTGTCTTCAGGGGTGCTAACAGCAGGCGGTGTTGCTGTTAACTGAGAATTCTGAAGGGTATCAGGAGGGGGTCTGACTGTGGAAGTGTAATTTCCTTGTACCGGATTCTGAAGCTCATCAAGACCAATTTCTTTTTCAAGTGTGCTCTTAAATTCCCGTGATACTTCCTGTTATAAAGTGAATTATGATTTTTTATTTTAGCATAGTTTCTTATAGTGTAATAAAAAATATAAACATCTTGTGGATAAAATTAGTAGAATCAGTTGATTTGGATGTGCTTGTAAGGTCAATTTTTGAGTGTTTGGCAAAAAATGATTCTTAATTTTTTGATTACTATGTATCAAAGTAATCATAATTTGAGGGAAACTGGCTGAGAGAAAACTGATTATTGAGATAATGTTGAACTTACAACAGCTATTTTGAAAACATGCATCCAAACAAAGTGCTACAGATGGTATGGACAGATAGATAATTTAATTAAACAGAATGAGCTTGTGTTTGTATGCATTACCTGAAGTTCCCTAATTGTTGGTTGAAATGCACGCAGAGTTTTTCCCAGATTTTTCGCAACCTGCAAGTTAAATATGTTAATATCAGCACAAGGTATCATTCAAAATCAAGAGAAATCATAAGACATGATTGTGATGTTCCATTATCAATATATATACACACACATACACATAGAGAGAGAGGGCGCATGCCTTATCATTTTATGTTCAAATTCTTCTTGAAGAAAGGGGTAGCCTCTAGCCCTTTTACTTGTAACATGTAACTAAAATTTCATGAAAGAACACAAAATTTTTCAGTTAGCATTTGTAAACTTATAAGTTTGGCTTCTTCAACACAACTTCTTTAGCCGTTATTTGAATCACTATTTATGCAAATAATTGTCAGAGTAAAATTGTATGTGCAAACTTTCAGGTAATTTTATGAAATCCTAACTCTTTATACATGTACAATGTTACAATTACTTAATATTTTGCTACTAAGAAGATACTCTATTAATTTCTATATGGAAAATTACATTCAGTTACTTCATATCCCATCAAAAGTGTAGCATTTCACTAATTGTGGGGTTTTATAAATTAGTGGGGTATTACCAAAATGTCTTAAGATGCCATTAAATACTGACAAACTCAAGGATCCTTATCAACAATTGGCAATAATTCAAATTAACAAATAAGTGATTTCAATTAACATTTTTTTCCACATTTAGAAACGTTGCAGCTAATACGGCCATATGGGACGCCCATAAATGCTAATCACTTATTAGCATTTTCAACCAGTTTACATGTAACTTCGTCTTGACACCACCAACATTAATTGTAAAATGCAAAGACCACGAGCTGTAGCAAGTAGCAACAATGCTGCAACTAATTTTCCGAATATGAAATCTGTTCATCATGATAATCACTTTCAAAACGCAAATCTACACACCCCTAATAAGCCTAGACAGAAATGTATATCAGATTTCTCAGAGTCAAAGTCTGTACAAACTAAAAGTCAACTCACTTCAGCAAGACCTTTAGGGCCAAAAACCAACAAAGCCACCACTCCAATCACTAAAGCTTCAGGAGCCCCAACTCCAAATAAAGATGCGTACACACCCTTCCCTTTACATTTCTTTCTCTTTTCTGCAAGCAACAAATCAATCTAATCATTCAATCAATCAATCAATCAATCAAGCAAGCTCTAAAAACATAAACTTTGACTTCACAAGTCAAACAGCTTACACTTCAGCTTCAAAACCAATGCGAAAACTTCAAATATTCATATAAAGTTGACCAAATATGCTCATTTTTAAAAGTACAAAACAAACTCCAAGTATAACAATATGTTGAATAGCGAACAGATAACAAAATATGATTCGATAATGAGATGTACCTAATTTCAAAGATTGCAGTGAGATTGAGAACCCATTTTTCCTGAGGCCATTCCAATTAGAAAATGGAGTAATACCCAGAAGAGGAGACCAATTTAAAGAGCGAATGATTAGGGTTCTAGAGCATGAAATTTGGGAGGTGGAGAAAGACGCATAAATGGGGGGTTTTCTAACAACTTTGGGTAATATTGATGATGATGAAAGGTAATATGGTGGGTTGAAGATTGCTGAAGCCATGGTTAGGTGGTGAATCGATCTGAAGTTGAATTTAGGGTAAATAAATTAAAGATGTTTGAAGGTGGAAGACGATTGGTGTTGCTTTGGATGTTGGGCCCAACATGATCCTCGTTTTATGAAATCTTTTAAGCAAATAATTTTATGGTCTAAATCTAAGTAAACCAACCTTTAAATTAATACAAGGTGTTTATCGTGTTAAGTGGCGATTTACGCGTGGTATTAGGTCGAGGATATTATTTAAAATAATTTTAATAAACTCGTGTGTTATCGTGTTGAATAGAAAAATTATTAATATAATAATATTATTAACTATAAATTAATGTTTTAAGATATGATACGACTGAAATTACGTATGAGAAATAATTATAACTAATAAAATAATGATATCAAATTTGTTATAATTTTGTTTTTAATTTATAAAAATAAAAATAAAATATTTTGTTATAAAACAAACCGTACAAAATGTTATTTTAAAATTTTCCTTAATATAACTCCGCAAATTTAATTATTTTTGGTTTTAATGAATTGACTTTTTAAAGATACCAATTTTAAAATATTCATATTTTTTAAAAAGTTTAATGCTTTAGAAAACTTTATTGCAAAAAAATATTTATTTAGAAATAACGTTAATTAATAGATATCTTTCTTAATTTGTTAGTTTAAAAAATAAACAAACAAACAAACAAACATACCCAGTAAATCCCACTCAAGAGCAGGGTCTGGGAGAGATAGTTGGTGGCGAGTCTTTCCTCTATCTTGGGAGATAGAGAGACCGCTTCCGAAGAGACCCCCGACTCAGTTGTTAGTTTAAAAAAATATTAAATATTATTATTAGTAATTAAAGTAATTATTTAATAAGATAGAGACGATACAATTTTGGTGAGAATGATTGTGGTGTCGACATGTGTCATCTCAAAATACTCTTTTATGAGAATAGGAAGATGATGGAGTTTTCAAATGTTAATACAACCGATACAAATCATGAGATATGATACGTGATGTGAACACTTCAAATTTGTTACAATACAACAAACGATACAAATAAAATCATACTAGAATTACATTGTTACATTACACATTTACCAATAAATTTAGTTGTTAGTAAGATAAACAAAGCATGAACATTTGAGTATCAAAATTGGTAACATGTTATGCCCGCACACCAAGGGATGTTGTCATGACAAAACAGTAAATATCAAGTATTTTGTGGCACCATCACATTCCCCGAGCTTTGAGATCTGATTAATGTTGTGACACATATAGCGACATAGAAATCCAAAAAGCGGTTGATGGATGTACAACCTCGTTTATATGGTTTTGTAAACATAGACAACATAGAAGACATGTAGGTCATAGTGTGAGATGCAAACAATTAATGTAAAGATGTGTCCGATAATTAGATGACTTGGTCACAAAACTCAAAGTATCAGCCATACTATATTGAAACCTTTCACTCTAATCAATCTTGGAGGATTGTAACCTGGTACCACCATCTCTTCATCTCACAATCACCATGTTATATATAAGTATGATGTATATTATGTGTGTACCTTCCATCTTTGTTCTTCCCAAAAACCATTGATGCCGCCACTCCACCATCTATGTTTCGTCCTCATATCTCCTGCATCTATCCCAAGTTTATTCCTTGTCTCGCATCTCTATGTGCTAAAGATGGAGGTGGTTCAGATCTGAGCCAACGATGGTGGTGGTTAAGATCTGTTGTTAGGGACCGTGTACGTACGGAGTACTAACGGATTCTGCGTAAAACCAGATCAAATAGTCCGGAATCCTATTTGATTGGTGATCCAATCAGTGAGAACGATAACCCGATCGATATAACAATGAACTAAATGTTAAGAATGAGTAGGAATCGATCAAAATCGAACTATGAAGTTGGATTGGCTGTTTAGGACCCTCTAGACGGCTAGGGTTTATGTATATTCGAAATATCTCTCAAAGTGTTTTCCCAGTGTTTTTTTTCACGAATTAAGTGGTATTTATAAGTTTGCAGTTTCATTCGTACGACTGAACCATTAGCATGGTTCAGTCGTGCGACTGAATCATGCGGTTGATTCATACGCACGACTGAAGATTCAGTCATGCGATTGAGTCAATCTTATGTCTCAATCATACGACTGATCTAGTATCCTGGTTCAGTTGTGCGACTGGTCCATAAGCATGATATAGTCATGCGTATGGTCCATAAGTATGGTCCATTAGCATGAATAATCACCCGACTAAGTTGAACATATTTCCCAATCATTATTGACTTATAATTGTGTACAACACTCTCAAACCTATATATGAAGTTCATACATATGACTTATACTTAACACAATAATAATATGAAATAATCAAAGATAAATAAACATCAAGACATATATCGTATCTCATTTTATCATCACATTACACATATGTAAGACATGAAAGACTTTTACATTTAAGCACCTAAACTAGGAACATCATGTGCCCACAAACTCCCCCTTAGATCTAGTTTACCCTATTGTCTAACATTCTTCATATGCTCTTGAAACTTCTTGTACTTCTCTTCTCTGGTGACTCCCACGTGTATCTCAAACGCAAAGCAGAGTCGTATAACATGTTAAAACTGTAGAGCTTGTACAATATCTTGTATGTCATAGATTAGTGGTCACTTGTATAGAGTGTAGACATCTTCTGCAGACAAGTTGGTAAGCCACATTGGGTCAAATACCCTGATAGTCTCAATCTTTCCATCTTTGTTCAACACTATGATCGCTTCTCCCATCCTCCAATCATAATACCACCACTTGAAATGTGGAGTGAAGTCCTGAGGCATTTCCCGTAAGGGTATCTTGGACATTATGCGTGAGGGACTCCATTTCAACACTACTTCAGGTCTTCCAGAGATAGGACTAACTTCAGTCTTATGAATAAAACATGTAGGTTGTTGAGGCTTAAACTTGACCCATCTGGTGTGGTATTCTTTCTTTAGAGTTGTCTTAAACCATCCTAACATCTTCCTTGGGTGGGCATACAAAAGATCTAACTTAGCCAATCTATTAAGCTCAAAACCAGGAAGAGTCTTCAGATCATGTGGATATCTGAAGTACTCAATCCCCTTCTCTCTCTTTACAGCATAGACATTTAAGTCTTCAAAATAAGCCCACGCGATGATTTTGCCAGACACTTTCTGATGTTTCTTGACTTTGTACAGTTTGGTGTAGGCATTCTGCTTTGGAGGTGCGCTGAGCTTTCATTTGAGCAAAAAAGGCAGCCCATTCAGATTTCTTAAGATCAACATTTGCATCAGAAGCTTGGGCTTGACTTTTATCTTTCTCCTTTTCTTTCTCCATCTTGTTCAGCTTATCAAAAGTAGCACTGCCAAAAGTTTCACCCAAGTTGGGGATAACATTGCCCTTAGGGTCAATGTACTTAGGATAGTGTTCAGCTGTGACATCTTCAATCTCTAATTCATCTAAATCCTGTAGCTCCTCATCACTTAAGATGACAACTTCTGGAGCATCTTTGACAATTTCATCTGGATTTAATCTGAACATAACAGCTAGCTGCTCGTCGGTGAGGTCGTGGATGATCTCTCCTTCCTTAGGAGTGTAGCTCACAGATCGTCTTACGATCCCTTGCAAATCAAGAATCATAGTGAGTTGAGTCTTGATTTGCCGAAAGGGGACGACATCATATTCATCTGGCTGTTGAGCTTTATCTGTTTGATTAAACATTCAACACATCATACATAAATCATTAATCGAAACATTGACACATAAGTAATCATTAATTACATTAATGTAATACACAATTCAAATACAAAAGTTTCAAATAAATAAACATCTAATCATTACTTTTGCCTTGATCAGGTGTCTCTTCAGCTTGAGGAGGTGAGGACGAGGCTCTTTGATCCTGATTTCACTTGGCGCGCCTCTCCATTGCTGATGGATTTGAGGCTGATGCAGATGCATCACCTTCTTGATCATCCTCATTATCATTATCATCCTTTTTGTCCTTCCCACTCGGTCCCGCTTCCTTATCATCATCATCATCATCATCATCTTCTTCATCATCAGTAATCTCATCATAATCATCCATATCATCACCATCATCATCACCATCTTTAATATTTAGGGACTCACCCTTAGATCCCTTCAGCCTTAGCATAAACTTCTTGTTCTTTTTCTCCAGTCCTTCAATCCTTTTCACTGATGCCATCACCAACTCGTTTTGACTCTTTAGTGCATGTGAGCTCGGCCTAAAGCTCTCTCATAAAGTGCATTCTTCTAACTGAGCTGAGCTATTTGCTTGGCTTGAGCTGCATTTACCGCCATCAGCTGGTTTATCTGAGTAGCTCTCAGATCATTAGTTGCGATCAGCTTTAGCATGATGCGGTTTAGGTTTGCTAGCTATTCCTCTAACCCGATAGTGGGTAGAGTGGAGCCATGTGTCATTGGGGATTGGGTGGATGTACCGGCTTGTTGAGTGGTGGTTGTGGTGGTGGATGTGGTGAAGATGGGAGGAGGAATGGGAATGGATTGTGGTGGAATTGTGTTGGATTGTGTGGGTGAGGTGGAGGTAGGTGTATAAGCGGTGGAGGGAGTATTAGTGGCTGTGGGAGTGAGAGTCGGTGTTGTGGTGGTAGTGGCTGTAGTAGTGGTGGTAGGATCTATGGTAGTGGGCGTGGCTATGGTAGTGGTGATGGGAGCTGTGGTAGTGGGAGTGGCTATGGTAGTGGTGGTGGTTGTAATGATTAGGGTGATCCTTTGCCTCTTGCTCTTTTTGCCGTGGGGTTGGGGCATCCTCTTCTTCCTTGAGCCCTTGGAGACAGAGGCTCCCCCTGAGCTAATTGGCTGGTCTGGTGTGTAAGTAGGATCAATGAAATCAGTAGCACCACCCTTCGACCCAGCTTGGCGTCCACCAACCACCTCTTTCCCTTTCTCGGTAGCCACAACCCGGCTACCGACATTCCTAACCAGAGGCTCATCGTCAGATTCTTCCTCTTCATCGAGCAGGAAGTCTTGGTGGAAGGCAACCTTCTCCGTTCCACCAGGTGCATCAGTGGTGTCATGTGGAGATGGTGGAGATATAGTAGAAGTTTCAGTGGCCCTTGATTGACTAGGACTAGTATCTCCACCACCTTGACTGGCATCAAGGTCATCATCATCGTCGTCGTCTTCATCGGTGGGTAACACAATTGGCTCAATATCGGAATCGCTATCATCGTGACGCCACTTCGCGAGAGGGCACCAGATTATCTTTATTTGCCAGATGGCCAAACAGTCTCCTAACCGGGGGCTTCACCTGCTTCCCCCGGTATACTTTCATCCTGCCTAAGGTGGTATCATCCATCACCTCAAGCACCATTACATCATCTCTCTCTTTTGGTAGCATAGGAAGCTTCTCATCTATGATCATCTGTAAGAAACGTGGATACATACAGAAGCCTTCCTTGCCTTTGGCTTTAAGGTTCTCGATCATATAAGCGAAGAACATGCGAGAAAAACTGAACGGGTGGTTCAGTACCAGTGCAACGAATGTGTTCTGGATTTGGTCTAATAACTCATCAAATCCTCCTCGCCTTGAAGGTATGCACTTTAGGATACCATGAGCCAAGTACCTGAATTGGGGGCATATGTTGCTCTTGTTAAGCACACCTGCATTGATGTCCCTGACATACTTTATCCTTAGAAAGCATCCCCGGACAATCAAGGGATGCAACTTGGTTGGGTAGGCACCGTCCTCACCCAGATCCAAAACCCTCCTCAGGTCGTCTTCTATGATCTCAATCTTGCAGGATCGGTTAAGGTCACTTAACACTTAGTTTTCTCTCAAACTCACTTAGAACAACACTCGGGTAAAGATAGAATCAGTAAGAGTTGATCACAATATAGAAAGTAATAAGGAACACAAGAAGTAATTTTCAAGGTACTTTTATATATTGCTTCTCAACTCAAAT
>BJCM01192263.1:0-23248 GCA_018326385.1 Flaveria bidentis
AGTTGTGATGGTTTACACTTCAGTAGTTTTCAATCAGTAGTTATCTTTACTTCTTTAGTAGTTTTCAATTAGCAGTTATCTTTTCTTCTTCAGTAGTTTTCAATCAGTAGTTTAGTAAAATGTAAAACATCTGAAGTTCTTACACTTCAGCTGTTGTAGTTCAGCAGTTATAGGATTAGCTAGTACTTAGCGTTTATTGTAAGATGTCCTCAGCTGTTGTGGACATCTTTAGTAGTTTTCTGTTAGTTTCAGCTGTTTGAATAATCAGTTAGATGTCACTATCAGGTGACATCTGCTGACGCCACATTCCTCTATAAAAGGAATGTTTACCTAATTTGTAATCAGCCGAAGCTTGCGAGTAAATTTATTATCTTTTGTAGAAAACTCTCTCTTTATAACCGTCACTGTTTGATTGAATATTCTTAGTATTCTTGCTTAAATTTTGTCTAATTTTAGTAAGATTCCGCTGCATATTATAACCTAATTGATCAAACCAGATCGTCGATCCCCAACAAGAAAGAGCAAGAGAAAAGCAAAGAAGGCTCAAGAGAACAAGGCCAACTTTGACTCTAAGTAGAAATAAGTCTTTATCTTTGCAGGATTTGAAGTGATTAGGAATGAATACATCAACCTAAACTCTAGTACCAAGAGTTCTCGTTCATGTTCAAATCATCTCAGCAACAAAAAGAAGGCTGATCAGCTGTGTACCACTGCTACACAGCATGAACCATCCAACTCCAAGAACAATTCTCACCCTAAAGAACTGTCTCAGCATCTGCAAAGATGAAGGTGGAGAGGGAAAGTGATCAAAGTCAACATTGTTCTTAAAAGAAGGCTCTTAGGAAGAAGAAGATGGAGTGTGTTATGTGTGAGAGTACTTCTTATCTTGCTAAGGTTTGTCCATACAATCCAAGAGGTGCTCTTCATATGACCAAGAAAGAAACTTCTAAGAGTTCTAAGAAGAAATCAGCTTTGAAAGGAAAATATCTTTCCCTCAGAAGCTCCAAAATGAAGAAGAAGGCAAATGGAAAATTACCTTTGAAAGAAAATTTGGTTTTGGAAGAAATTTGGTTTCAGAAGAAAGGAATACTTCCGAAGCACTGAAGTTTGCTGCAATGCTAGCAAGATCTTCTGAAGGTGCTGTCATCAAAACTTTTAAAGTCACAAAAGCTTTTGAAGTGTTGAATGTCATGTCCAAACTTCCAAAGGTGGTGTGGAAGACAAATAAAGACCAAATAACTGACAGTTCTCCATCAACAACAACAAAAGATCCTCAAAGCACAACTTTAGGATCTATACTGTTTCATTACCTTCTACTTCTGTTGAAAAGCCCAAGATCGTTAAGGACTGGGTTTTCAAATTTAACTAATAATTTTCTTTGTGCAGGAACAACTCAAGACAAACAAAAATGTTTGGATCATTGATAGTGGTTGTTCCAGGCACATGTTAGACAATAGGTCAATACTCTAAAATTTTGAAAGAATTGATAGAGGCCAATTGCTTTTGGAGGAGATAAAGATGGTTATATTTTTGGAAGGGGCAAGGTCATAAATGGTAAGCTCAGCATTGAGAAGGTAAACCTTGTCAAAGAGCTTGGATACAATTTTCTAAGTATATCTCAATTTTGTGATCAGAGTCATAACATGCCCTTCACTGAGCATGAGTGCATTGTTCACAAGCCTGGGGTGGTTATTTCTCATGAGCATATCCTGCTTAGAGCACCCAGGAGAGGGAATATAAACAAGATAGAGTTGCAAGAAACATCTCCCTCAGGAGAAGTTTCATGCTTTCTATCTAAAGCAAATAGTGATGAGTCTTTCCTCTAGCATAAAATAATGTGCCATGTAAACTTTAAAAACATGAATAAAATTATTAAGAATGATATGGTAACTAGAATGCCAAAGAAAGAGTTTACAAGTAATGACCATTGTGTGGCATGCCTGAAATGGAAGCAACACAAGGTATCTCACAAGCTAAAGGAAAGAAACTCCATCACGACTCCCCTACACTTGTTACATATGGATCTCTTTGGCCGCACAAGTGTAATGAGTCTAGGAAGGACCTTTTTTTGTTTAGTGATCACAGATGACTTTACAAGATTCACTTGGGTCTTCTTCCTTAGAACTAAGGACGAGACTCCTGAGATTCTGATGAATTTCATCTTAAAGATTGAGAATCAATGTGATCACAAGGTGAAGACCATAAGATTAGATCAAGGAACTGAATTCAAGAACCAAATCCTTGATACATTTTGTGATGAAAAGGGTATGACAAGACAATACAGTGCTCCCAGGACTCCTTAGAAAAATGGTGTTTCTTAGAGGAGAAACATGACACTGATTGAAGCTGCAAGAACCATGTTGTCAGACTCTAAGCTACCCATCACCTTCTGGGCAAAGGCAGTCAACACTGCCTGCTATGTGCAAAACAGAGTTTTAGTGGTTAAGACTTATAACAACACTTCTTATGAACTTTGGCACAAGAGGAAACCTTTTATTGGTTTTCTCAGGTCATTTGGATGTCCTTGCACCATCTTGAATTTCAAAGATCAAATTGCCAATTATGCTGAGAAATCAGATGATGGAGATTTCATTAGATACCTTTCTTAAGCTAAAAGCTTATAGAGTATACAATCTCAGAACCAGAATTGTTGAGGAGTCAGCCAATGTGACTTTCAATGAACACACACCTAGTGTAGTTGGTTCTGGTCCTGATTGGCTATTTGATCTTGATTTAGTTACAAACTGTTTTAACAAATCTTATGAGAATGTTTCAGGATCTATAGATATTTTACCTCCAAGTGATCTTGATCCAAGATTTAAGCTAAGAAGACCTTCAAGCTATACATCTTCAGCTCCAATTATAACTAATTCTACAAATGAAGTTTCTATCAGTAAAAGAATAACAAATTCAGCTGATACATCTAAGATGCCTTCAAATTCCAGCTCAGAGGCTTAACAACCAGATAAAGAAGCTTCAAATGTAGAAGTCAATGGTGGTGGTGATATTGATCAAGAAGTTCTTGATGCTGACAACCACTCCATAGAAGACAACATCAATGATGTCACACACTTATTGGATCAAGTCTCACTTGATAAGTGTTCTGATTTGGTGGGAGAAGCATCAATGACGGATCTAAATTTCTCTAATTTAGATCTCTCTCAACAACTTGCTTTGATCCTTCAGCTAAAGATCCACAAGTCTCATCACACCTAAAACATCATTGGAGATGTTGACTCAGGGGTAAGAACAAGAGGACAAAACCATGATACAAATGTTTGTCTTCACTATTGTTTCTTATCTTAGATAGAGCCCAAGAAAATTGATGAGGCTCTGAAGGATGGAAGCTGGGTTGAATCTAGGCAAGAGGAGTTGGTTCAATTCAAAAGGCAAAAGGTTTGGAACCTATGTCCTCTTCCTCATAAGAAGACTACTATAGGAACCAAATAGGTGTTTGGGAATAAGAAGGATGATAGAGGACTTGTCATAAAAAACAAAGCTATACTAGTTGTTTAAGGATACACATAAGAAGAATGAATTCACTACACTGATGTCTTTGCTCATGTAGCAAGATTGGAAGCTGTTAGGATATTTTTGGCATTTGCTACATCCAAGAACTTCAAGGTCTATCAACTTGATGTCAAGTGTGCTTTTCTATATGGGGTGATTGATGAAAAGGTGTATGTCAAGCAACCACCTAGTTTTGTAGATCTCGATCATCCTGATTATGCCTGCAAGCTTGATAAGGCTCTCTATCGGCTGCACCTAGCACTAAGGAAGTGGTATGAGACTCTATCTTAGTATCTTTGCAAGCATAGATACAGAAAGGGTACAATAGATGGAACTCTCATCATCAAAGGACAAGGAAATGACTCGATGCTAGTTCAAGTATATGTAGATGACAACATCTTTGGTTCAACTAATCCAAGGTTCTGCAAAGACTTTAAGAAACTGTTAAAGGGCAAATTTGAAATGAGTGCCATGGGGGAACTCAATTTCTTTCTAGGAATTCAAGTGAAGCAAGTTGAAGATGGCATCTTTATAAGTCAGTCAAAGTATGTTCAAGACATAATCAAGAGATTCAACATGACTAATTGTAAGATTGCTAAGACACCCATAGCAAGAAACCGCTACTTGGGCCTGATCTTGAAGGGGAGTGTGTAGATGAACACTTTTACAGGGATATGATTGAGTCTATTATGTATCTTACAGCTAACAAGCTTGATATCATGTTTGCCACATGTATTTGTGTAGGATAACAAGCCAATCCTAAGATGTCACACCTTATCACTATCAAGAAAATTCTAAGATACCTCAAAGGTGCCTCAAGCACTTGGCCTTTGGTATGCCAAGAATTCTGACTTTAATCAGTATGCATATATAGATAGTGAATATGGTGGCTGCAACATGACTGCAAAGTCTACATCAGGGGAATGTTAGTTTCTTGGTGGAAGGGTTGTCTCATGGCAATGCAAGACACAATCCCGTGTTTCTGAATCAACTGCTGAAGCTGAATACATTGCTGTTGCAAGCTGTTGTGCTCAAGATATTGGATTCAAAGTTAGATGCTTGACTATGGATTAAACTTCAAGGAGACTCCCATTCACATAGACAACAATAGTGCTATCTTTATCACAGAGAATCCTGTGCAACACTCTAGGACAATAAACATCAATATCAAGTATCATTTGATTAGAGATAACTTTGAAAAAGGATTAATTAAACTAGTTAAAGTTAACACAAATGAATAATATGATGATCTGTTCACCAAAGCTTTTGATGAGCAGAGATTTAAGTATCTTATATCAGCTATTGGGATGATTAACCTTAAGTAGCTGTTTCTTAAAACTAATTCATACTATTTCTTAAAATTTGTGTGTCCTAAGTTGTCTATTTTATCACCTTCATAAGCTCTTGTTTTCTCTAGATACAAGTTTTTCAGAAGACTTTCATTAGATTTTTGAAAATCTTGATCCATCGGAAGATATGGTTTTATCTTCGGAAGAAACTTATGCCTTTAAATAAAATATCTGCCTAAGTAAATTGCCTTCGGAAGAAATTTCTGAAATCTCTTCCGAAGCTTAAATCCTCTCTTAGGCACTTATATGTTTTCAAGGATAATTTTCTTCCAAAGCAAATTAACTCTCAGAAGCTTTGTTCTTTTTGAATAAAACGTCCAAGTTTAATTCTCTTTTGAAGCAAAATTTTCAAAACTCTTAGGAAATTCTCCCAAAGTCATTTTGACTTTGGAAGCTTTTTCATTAAAACTTCTGAAGACAAATTACCTTTGGAAGCATTTCGACTTCCAAAAAAACTACTTTTTGAGCAAAAAGCAAACTACTTTTTCAGAGGTGGGACCGACATTTGGATTTCTAAGTTTATCCTCTTTCATTAACTTTGTCTTAAATCCTTTTCATATATAAACCCAATGGTTCCCTCTCTTTCTTTATCATCTTCATCTTCCTCCAAACTTAAATTCCAAAATTCTCTCTGCGACCACCTTTGTTGTTCATTTCCTTTACCTTTAAGCTTTCTCAAATGGCCAATCTTAATTGGAGAAATGACCTTTATGGGACAGCTACCATCCCCAGAAGACGGATGAGCTCACAAGCTTAATTGCCTTAAGCCTTCACTCTGAGTCTCAACACTCAGATGAACAACCTTTAGGGGACAGCTATCATCCCCAGCCTCTATATCTCAACCACCTAATTCCTAACCTTGACTTCTATACTGATGAAGACTTATGTTGCAGTGAGTACCATTAGTCTCTCTACTCATCCCCTACTCAAAGAGAGATGAGTGCTCCTGAGTCACCTATGTCTAGCCCACAACAGTCACCTATTACTGAGATGGATTCTTCTGAACCTATTTAGGAAATCCATATGGAAGAGGCTCTCACTTCAGCAAATGATTACATCATTCAGACCTCCACCATGGCAACTTAGCCCATTGACACTTCAATTGAGGTTGTCAATGAGTAGAGGAAAACAAACAACCAAATACTCCATGCTGGTGATGAGAGAGAAGACTTTGGTTCAATTCTCTCATCCCTCCATGATTCTTCTAATGAAGATGAGGGGAATCTGATGCTAAAGGTGCAAAAACTATAAAAACATGCACCTATCTAGTGTCCAAGATTAGTCATCTTGAATCTCAGGTGATTACCCTACACAATAGGGTCAATGATCAGCAACTTGAGATATCTTATCTTAAGGAAAAACTAGCTAGGAGACCTTTAAGAAGAGCTCAACTATGAACACAAGAACCTATGAATATGATTGATCTAACCTCTAGCTTACCTATACAAGTAGGTGATGCTACCAAGAAGAAGTAGAAAGTCATCACAAACACAGAACCTGGGAGTTCTTCACAGAGCATGGGAGTTCTTCACAGAGCATGAACATTAGGGACTCACCATCTTCACTTGCAACTTTCCATACTCAGCAACTTCCTTAAGTTCACATTGATGTGGACTAAATAGACTCTCTCATTCAGAGTCTTTTTGAGGAAGGCATACCAAGGGCAGTGTTATCTCCACCTCAAGGAACTTCAAACTACATCATAGGGTGGATGTATGATGCAAACAGAAGAGCCCTCATTCTTCAAAGACTTCAAGGGTAGCAAGAAATTTTCATTTTTTAAACTTTGAACGACTATGAAGGTCTTGGCCTTATCAACATGCCATTTGCCAACCCAAGCCAATCTAGACAAGCTAACAGGTTGGGTCAAAGGATTCAAGACATAATTGCCTAAGAGTTCAACCTAAGAAGGAGACTAAGGCAATCAGGCAATGTCATTGACCAATAGGATGTTGAGGTTCACCCTAAGATTTTTTTCATAGGGTAAACCTTGACTAAAGGACCAATGATAGAACCTGAGAGCCCCGTCTTACCTACAATTGCTTCAGAAGTCCATTCCCATGATGAGAAACCAGCTGGTGAAGGTGCATCTCAACCTCTCTTTGGCCAAAGCTTGAATTCTACACCAAGAAATGAAGGCCAAAGCTCTCTCCATCCTGTGTCACCAAGGTCTGTGGGTGACAAAGGAATAAGGGTAACCCTTGAGGAGATTGAGGAGGAAGAGAGACAGGAAAAGGAAGGTAAGGGGAGAAAGTTCTTCTACTGGGTCTGCTGCCTTCATGGAAGCTGCAATCAGGGATGCCCCAAGGGGAAACAGTCAGGATGATGAGTTGAGGGAAGTCAGGATAAACTACTTACCGACCATGAACTATGATATTGATAATATCATCTCTCTCTCTTTAGAAGCATTAATGAACTGGCTGATATGGAAATGTCAATGGAAAGAAGGGAGGCAGAGGATGCAAGATTGTTTCTCCAATTCAAAGAAGAGAGAAGACCGAAAAGAGTCTACAAGCATGTGCCTACCCTCTCCCCAGTTCAAGAAAGTCCTGTACAAGAGGATGTGGCTCCACAAGAACCTCAGGTGGAAAGAAAATGATAAGGTCAACATCATCAACTACCTGAGTGTCATAGGTCTATATCAGGTAGATGCACTTCTTTCCTTATCCTTTGGTTACATTTAGTTATCTCAAGGAACTTGAACTTGAAGTAATCAAAGAAAGAAAGACCACAAAGAGAAAGTTGAGGGAAGAAGCTACAAACTCAAAAGCCATCATCCAAAAGAGTATGAAGAAGTCTGCTAGTAGGCCGATGATGATGAGCTTCTTGAAGCTATATGGATTCTTCGGAAGGAGACTTGGCCCCATGTCTCTATCTACAATGGATGAGCATATAAGGGTGATCAAGCAAAAGATTCAAAGAGGAGAACTATTTTAGTTACACTCCCCATCAAGTCATGTCCCTTAAGAAGTGGAGGTTAAGGTTGAACCTTTTGAGACAACATAACTAGGACCTCCTGCTGAGCCTCAGCAAGCTTCTACCTCCAATCCACAGTAGGGTTTTGTCCCCTCTCAATCTGAACCTATGAGAGAGGAAGACCCAACTGAGAAAGACAAAGATGATCAACAACGTGTTGTAGGCTAGTTTTCTCAGTTAAGAGATTCAAAGAGGAGAAAAAGGATGGCTTCTAAACCAAAGTCAAAGAAGAAGAAGAAGAAGAAGGAGGCATCCATATCGAAACCTCAGGATGTGTCAGAACATCCTGAGGATGTGCAACAAGAGGAAGATCCATAAACTCTAATTGAAGTAGCTTCTCTAGCATTAGGAAGACCCATCTCATCCTGGACCTACACTCCAAATCTAGAAAGATGGCATGTCATCATAGATCAAGGTGTTGAAGATGTCTACACATGGCAAAACATGTTCAATCTACCTCTGTATGATCTCTTTGAGATGAGAAGACATTATGAGAGTCGGAGTGATCCTGACCATCTTATAAAGAAAGGGATGGTTATTATCATGATGAGGACTGTTGATATCTGAAGTCTTCAAATGTTTTGGGAGCATCAGCCTAGGGGGAGTTTTTAAAGTTTCATATAAGGTTGATGCAACTCAAAACATCCAAAGTCTCTCCTGCATGCATGCACAAGTGTGTTGAAGTAGAATGCTTCGGAAGTTTCATACTCTACCTTAGAAAACATTCTAAGTGTGAAATCTTCCGAAACCAAGACCAATATCTTCCGAAGCCAAACATGAAGTCTTTCAAAGCTTCAAAGACAAAGTCTTTCGAAGCCAACACTTGAAGACCACTTTCTTCCTAAGACTTTTGAACACAAGCTTTATCTGATGTATCTTTTCCATAAAATTTGACCCCTTTCCACTACAACTCTAATAAGACACCAACTTTACATAAGTTGGTGAAAGGTCCATGCTTTTGGTTATTGTACATTGAGGTCTTGAGTCTGCTTCTTTCTACTTTATGTACCTTTATCCTTTTTCTAATATATTAGGATGTCAGCTATGGCATGTCATAGTCACTAGTCAAAAGGCAATCTGCCTTTTGAGTCTACATTGATTTTGTTGTTGTCTAGATCATATATCCAGTTGTCCTTCAAAGTATGGCCGGCTGCAGGATGTATTATAAAGTATCTCTAGTCCTTTGTATCTTAAGTCAATGCTTTGTAAACACTTGTAAGGAACTAGAGATCAATATACAACATTCTTGAAAACCAAATACTTGTGTTGTTTGTTCTTGTTTTGTCTCTTGATTACTTGTGTTTCTTAGTCTTCATTGAAACTAGTTTCTAGTTCCCCATTTGATCTGTTAAGTATTGTATTGTTGTGTTATAAGTGACTACCCATAAATGGTCCTGTAATAGTATGTTGTAAAAATACTACATGAATTACAAAAATATTAGAAACACGTGTCAAATTTAAAATGTCTTCCCGCAGCATTGCGCGGACACTCTTCTAGTATAAAAAATACATGTTATGTAGCCTGTAGGCATATTTCATGACTTGTTTGGATAGCAGATGCGGTCATTGAATGAGTAGACACAGCTCAATGAAAGTGTTTTCTGATTGATTTCTTCTGAATTTTTTTTGAACGGCCATCTGCTCAATTAAATTTTTATAAAAATTCTAAAGATACAATTTTCTTCAGTTTTTTTCTGGTCGTTTAACGTGTGATCTTTAACTTTTCTAATTTATAAAATCAAATCAGATCTGAACAATAAAGTGTAAGAGATGTGTGATGATCATTAGGAACAATGACGAACAAACAAGATTTGATGGTGTAACAACTAAAGATTAACGATGAGATTCAATGGACAGGAAGAATAATCAAACATTTTTTTATTAGATGTTCTCTATAAGGTCCACCCCTATGGATGATCAGTCATGGTGGAAATGCAATCAAAGATCTCCATGCGTAAAATACGATCAAGATTGTAAAATCTAGGAATCTCCTTGGAAGAATTGACAATTTTATCGATCACAATCCATCAAACACAAAATAAATGATGATGTGAATGACAAGCATAATCTGATATATTAAAATAAAAGACACAATCAAGTAAATTAGTTCTTTTCTCTATTGACTATCGATTGCACAAAGCATTAAAACATGGGAATTGACGATTGTTACAATGCAATGCTACAAAACCACTATTTATACTAAATCACAAAATTTTTCTCTCCACATCAATGTTTTGGTGAATGTTTTGGCCCCATCAATGTTTTCGCTTATACTTAGAAGTTTTCGCTTAGTCTTGATTTTTGATTTCCAGAGCCTTTACACTTGACCTCTACAATTTCCCCTTGGCTCGGTGAAACAATTCCATCAAAAGTTCACATCATCACACTTATAATCTCCTCCATATACATATATCCCTTTCTCTAATTCCTTCTTTATCAATCAACCTAATTGTGTTGCAATGAAGTGTACCAAGTCGTCAAATTCAATCGGAAGCTTGTAGTCTCAAAAGAACCGCTTTGCCAAACTTTAGCGAGTCAATAGGATTCACAATGTCAAACTCTTTATTAACACATAATATAACTCTAAGACCAACATCTTTTTAGCAAATTCATCTCATCAATTTTGCTACATGTTGGCAAACGTTGGTGGATTAATAGGAACTTTTCTCACTGTCTTTGGAAGCTTATATACTCTTATCAACATTTTAGCGTTAGTATTTGGATCTATCATGTTCTTATATGTAACAACTTTAGACATTGTAGTCTTGAAATTCTAGAAGTTTGTTTTTCTTTGTTTCAAGATCCAGTTTCAAATTTAGTGAGCTTTATCGTAATAACTTAGGTTAAAACTAGCACTCCACCCAAAACATATAAATTAATTACATGAAGATTGTGAAACACATGCTCACATCTGAAATACTCTATAGCGCCAGTGCGTCTCTTTAGCTCATGCATTTTCTTCTTATATCATATCCTACTCAAAACAGGTTTTGAGTTATTATCTCGTGAATCATGTTCTTGATAACTTAGGAAAGGCTTTTCTTATAGAGATAAAGGACAATCTGTTGGTCCAAACTAATTGATAAACAATACTTTTGATTGATCAAATGGTTCAATATCACAAACATACACTCAACGCAAACATATTGTTGGATCTAGAAAGGCTGGTGCAACCAAAACCAAACACTTATACTATTTTTGTGCAACTAATAAAGGAAGTCCGAAGCTAAGTGTGGAACTTCCGAAGGAAATGAAGTTCTTGTGAAAGGCAAATGCAAAATCAACTTCCAAAGGAAAGCTCCAACTTTCTAAGACAATGTCTTCTCTTCTGAAGTTTAAGACTCGGAAGAATTCCAAGACAATGACTTCCGAAGTAGAAGTCCTCAAGCCACAGAAGAAGTAGCTTCTTCTGAAGTATAAAAGGTTTCAGAAGAACTTGTTCTTCCGAAGCCAATTAACCTTCGAAAGATGCTGCTATGAACTAGTGGACATAAGTATGGTTCCTTTGACACTCTACTACAGACCTCTGAGATACTGCATGGCGTTTTCTCAAAAGCCCATGTAGTTGACCATGCTTTATTCCATCGTTCACCTTTATCAGTTAGTATTGTTGCCAACTTTAGTTGGTGACAAAAGGTAAGTCATGGATATGTCATGACTACCATATCTTAGATAAGAAATTATGTAAGATACCTTAGCTTTAGCTTTGTAGTATTTGCTTTAGTTATAGGATTCCAGTGGGGATCAAAGTATAACTGGTTGTAGGTGATAGTGTATATAGTTTCTCATTGTAACTCTTATAACATGAAGTAAGAGTCTTGAAAACTTTGAGTTGAGAAGTAATATATACAAGTACCTTGAAAATTATTTCCTTGTGTTCTTAGCTACTTAATATATTATTATAAAGTCTTAGGAGACATTCTGTTTCATCATAACCATGTGAGTTTATGTGAGGTTGAGAGAAAACCAAATGTTAGTGACATATATCGATCCCGCAATTGGTATCAGAGCTTTTAAGGCTCTTGATTATGTGATCTTACCATCCAAATCAACCTATTTTTCATTTCTCCTTTACCACACTTAAAATGGCCCTTATTCAAAAATCTAAAGTTGAGATGGGGACAATGACTAAAGCACCTATCATCGCACCTGAAAATTTAAAACAATGGAGTACATGCATAGAAGGTTTCATCAAATACCTTGATGGTAGAATGTGGCAATCCATCGTTAATGGTCCTTACAAGCCAAAGGTCGCTACAACAGGTGGAAATGGTGCCATGATCGAGAAGGCTGATAAAGAATACTCTAATGAAGACAGGAAGAAAATGGACATAGATAGCAATGCTATGACTGCTCTTATGACTACTATACCCAACTTCATCATAGTGGGGTTTGAGAATCGCAAGTCATCTAAAGAGTTATTTGATGCACCGTCTCAGATGTATTCTAACTCCAATGATTCAAAGAAAGATTCACTCAAGTAACAATTTGAGAACTTTACCTACATTGCTGGAGAGACCTCAGCTAATAATACTTCATGTACATGGATCTTATCGCTTCCCTTCAGTCTGTGGGAGTTGTTATTGACTTGAGAGACCTCTCAAGGAAATTCATGAGTACACTCCCAAATGAGTGGATGTTCTACTATGTCTCCATCAAGAGGATAAAAAATCTGAACTCCCTCACCATGACTGAAATATATGGCATCCTTGATAGATACCATGTGAAGATGGAAAACAAAAGAGGCCATCCGATGAGCAGGCCTTCAAGACTTCCTACTAGCAATGTTTTAATGGTCGCTGAACGCTCAGGAGCCACCCAACATTAGTAGTACTCGACATATTCTCAGTAGCCATCCTTTTCTTCAAGACCCTTTATCATATTTCCTAAGACTCCAAGGTCTCAACAGGCTCAGCAAGGTTCTTTATAGGACAGTTTTGCCTTAGTCTCAAGAAGTGGGTAATCTAGTGAACATTAGTTTTGCTTTGATGATCTAGAGTGCTTCAGTCTAGATGATGTGGAGTATATGGACATAGTCCAACAAATATCTTTGCTTACCTACAGAGCAAAGAAGTTCTTCAAAAGAACTGGAAGGTAGTTTCCTCAAAACCCAGCTAGCAGCAAGTTTGGGTTTGACAAGACCAAGGAAAAATATTACAACTGTAACCAACTTGGTCACTTTGCTAGGGAATGCAAGGCTGCCAAGTCAAATCCAAGAACCTCTCATGCCTCTTCATATTCCTTAACACCTAAATCCCATGGGAAGTCAACTGAAACATCAGCTGTAGCTCAAGAAGTTTACTAGAGCTTCGTGGTACAAGATGTGGTTCCTGCTCAAGCACTCATGGCTGGAACAGATGACAACAAGGGACATCCATATGACAAGAACAATAATGTGTTGATTGTAGATAGTGGATGCTCTAGGCACATGACTAGGCATAGATCTCTCCTTCAATAATTTCAATATTTTGATGGATGTCTTGTTCAGTTTGGAGGTGAGGCTGGAGGATACATTTCTAGAAGAGGGAGTGTATCCAATGGCCAGTTAAAGGTGGACAAAGTACACTTTGTCAAACAGCTTCAACATAATTTTTAAGTGTTTCTCAATTTTGTGATCAAAAGCATCAAATGTTTTTCACTAAACATGAGTGCATTATCCTTAAACCTAGGATGACCATTCCTCCGGAATTGATGCTTCTTAGATCTCCTAGGAAATGAGATATGTACAAGCTAGATATGAACTATGCTTCCCTATTGGGAGAAGTATTATGCTTTCTTTCCAAATTTGATGGTGTTGAGTCAACACTATGGCATAAACGAACGTGTCATGTCAATTTTAAAAACATGAATAAATTGGAAAAAATAACTTGGTACATGGTTTGCCTAAAAAGAAATATTTCTGCAAAGATAACTGTGTTACATGCCTGAAAGGGAAGCAACACAAGGAATCTCATAAATTCAAAGTCGTTGTCAGGACCATGTACGTATGTAATACTAACTGATAATGCGTGAAACTAGATCAAATAGTGCGGAATCCTATTTGATTGGCGATTCAATCAGTGAGAATGTTAACGCGATCGATATAAGAGTGAACTAAATGTTAAGAATGAGTAGAAATCGATCAAGAATGGACTTTGAAGTTGGATTGACTTTCTTGGACGTTCTAGACAACTAGGGTTCTTGTATTACTAAGTGTTTTATCAATTGTTATGTTTTTCCATGAATTAAGAGGTATTTATGGGTTTGTAGTTTTCATTCGTACGACTGAACCATTCAGTCGTGCGACTGAGTCATACACACGATTAAAGCTTTAGTCGTGCGATTGAGTCAATCTTATGTCTCAATCCTACGACTGATCTAGTCTCCTGGTTCAATCGTGCGAATGGTCAATAAGCATGATGTATTCATACATATGGTCCATTAGCATGTATACTCATCCGACTAGGTCGGACACATTTCTCAATCATTATTGACTAAGAACTATGTACAATAACTTCAAACCTATATAATATGTTCATACATATGAATTATACTCAACACAATAATAATATGAAATAAATAAGCATCAACCACATATTATATTTTCGTTGAATAAATTCATTACATATGTGTAAGACATGAAAGACTTTTACATTAAAGCTCATAAACTAGGAACATGATTTATCTACAAACTCCCCCGTGGTCGTAGTTTTCTCTATTGTCTAACACTCTTCACATGTTCTTAGAATTTCTTGTACTTCTCCTCTTTTGTAACTCCTTCATGTATTTCAAATGCAAAGAAGAGTCTTATGACGCGTTGAAACTGGAGAGCTTGTACAATATCATGTATGTCATAGAATAGTGGCCACTTGTATAATGTGTAGACATCTTCAGCTGATAAGTTTGTAAGCCATATTGGGTCGAATACCCGGATAGTATCTATCTTTCCATCTCTGTTTAGAACTATGACCGCTTTGCCCATTCGCCAATCATAGTACCACTATTTGAAGTGTGGAGTGAAGTCCTGAGGCATTTCCCGTAATGGAATCTTTGACATCATGCACAGAGGACTCCACTTTAGCACAACTTTAGGTCTTCAAGATATGGGGTCCACTTCAGACTTATGGATGTACCTCTTCAGTTGTTGAGGTCTGAAGTTTATCCACCTGGTGTGGTATTTCTTTTTTAATGCAACCTCAAACCAACCTAACATCTTTCTTGGATTAGCATTCAACAAATCTAAGCATTCCATTCGGTTGAGCTCAAAACCAGGAAGAGTCTTCAGATCATGAGGATATCTGAAGTAGTCGATTCCTTTCTCCCTTTTCACAGCATAAATATCTAAATCTTCAAAATACACCCACACTATAATCTTTCCTGACACTTTTTGATCTCTTTTGACTTTGTAGAGATTTATGTAGGCATTCTGCTTTGGCGGCATGCGTTGGGCTTTCATCTACAAAACAAGCTGCCCATTCAGCTTTCTTGATATCAATGTTTGCATCTGAAGCTTGGGCTGTGCTTTCTTCTTTCTCTTTTTCTTTTTCTACTTCATCGAACTTCTCAAAAGTACCACTGTCAAATGTTTCACCCAAGTTGGGGATAACATGTCCTTCCAGATCAGTGTACTATGGATAGTGCTCTGAAGTGACGTCTTCTATCTCTATTTCATCTACATCGTTCAGCTTATCTTCACTCACGACATCAAATTTTAGAGCATCTTTGACTAGCTCGTCAGGATTCAGCCTGAATATTTCGGCGAGCTGTTTGTCTGTAAGATCATGTATAATCTCTCCCTCTTCTGGAGTGTAGCTCACAGATCTCCTAACTATCCCTTGCAAGTCAAGAATCATGGTTAATTGAGTCTTGACTTGCTAAAGGGGTTCGACATCATACTCATCTATTTATTGAGCTTCATCAGTCTGATTAAACATTAAGCACATCACACATAAGTCATTATATAAAACATTAAAACATAAACAAACATAAATGATCAATAATTACATTAATGTAATATATAATTCAAGAACAAAATATTTAAATACAAAGACATATAATCATTACTTTTGTCTTGATCTTTTGGTTCTTCAGCTGGAGGAGCTGAGGACGAGGCTCCTTGATCTTGGCTTTGTTTAGTACACCTCTCTTGAGCTTGAGTAGAGGCTGATGCAGCAACATCACCTTCCTGATCATCATCATCTTCTCGATCGGCTTGGTCCTCCTTCCTCAATATCTTCCTCAGAATCATCTTCATCCTTATCATCATCATCATCATCAACATTATCATCATCATCATCATCATCATCATCACCATCATCCCCATCCTTGATCATTAATGGCTCAGACTTTGATTCCTTAAGCTTTAGGAGTATCTTCTTGTTCTTCTTCTCAAGTTCCTCTATCCTATTCACCGATGCCAACACCAGCTCATTTTGACTTTGTAGTGTGTGGTGGGCTCGGCCTAACGCTCTCTCATACTGAGCAGTCTTCTCACTTAGGTGAACAATTTGCTTTGCCTACGCCATATTAACCTCCATTATCTGATTTAACTGAGTAGCTCTTAGCTCATCAGTGGCTATCAGCCTGAGCACAATCCGGTTCAGGTTAGCAAGCTGTTCCTCCAACCCGACCATGGGTAGAGTAGGTGCCAGTGAGAATGTGGATTAGGTGGAGGGACCAACTTGGTGGGTAGTGGTAATGGTGGTAGATATGGTGAATATAGGAGGTGGAATGTGAGTGGGATGTGGTGGAGTGGCTGTGGTAGTGATGATGGGTGCAGTGATAGTGGTAGTGGGAAGAGTGGTGGTGGAAGTGGTAGCTGTGGTGGTGGTGGTAGGAGATGAGGTAGTGGTGGTAGCTGTGGCAGTGGTAGTGGTTGTGGCAGAAGATGTAATCAAAGTAAACCTTAGCCTTTTAATCTTTTTGCCATGGGGTTGAGTCATTCTCTTCTTCTTGGAGCCCTTTCCAATAGGTGCTCCCCCTTGGCTACTGGGCTGGTCAGGGGTGTAAGTATGATCAATAACATCAGTAGCATCACCCCACGACTCAGCCTAGCGTCCACCAACCGCCTCGATCCCTCTCTTGGTCGCCATTACATGGCTCCCGACTTGCCTAACGAGAGGCTCAACATCTGACTCTTCTTCTTCATCTATTAGAAAGTTTGGGTGGGTAGTGGCCTGCTGAGATCCACCTGGAGCAGAAGAAGTACTAGGTGGATGTGGTGATTATATAGTAGAAGTGTCGGTGGGCCGTGAAGAATTGGGACCTGCATCTCCCCCACCTTGAGCGTCATCATGGTCATCATCGTCGTTGTCGTCTTTGTCTGAGGATGCCATGATGGGCTCAATATCAGAATCACTGTCATCGTGATGCCACTTCTTACCAGAGGGCGCCTCGTAATACTCATAGGCCAGATGACCAAATAGTCTCCTTACCAGGGGCTTCACCTGCTTCCCCTGATACACCTTCATCCGACCTAGTGTCATATCATCCATCACTTCTAACGTAACCGCATCATCCTTCTCCTTAGGCAGCAGAGGAAGCTTCTCATCGATGATCATTTGCAGAAACCATGAATACATGCAGAAGCCTTCCTTTCCTTTGGCCTCTATGTTCTCCATCAGATACGAGAAGAGCATGAGGGAGAAACTGAATGGGTGATTCAGTACTAGTGCAACGTATGCATTCTGGATTTGGTCAGATATCTCATCAAATCCTCCATGCCTGGAGGCTATGCACACATTGCACTAGTACTGAATCATAGTTCATCTCTCAGTCATATTTCTGTAACACAAATACTTGAATTGAGGGCACATGTTGCTCTTGTTCAGTACGCCGGCATTGATGTCACCAGAGTACTTGATCCTCAGAAAGCATCCACGAACAGTTAGTGAATGTAGCTTGGTTGGATGTGCTCTGTCTTCCTCCAGATCCAAGACCCTCCTCAGGTGGTCTTCAGTTATCTCAATGTCTTGTCCAAAGATAAAGCTTCAGATACAATAAGGCTCAACCAATCGCTCAACTAAGGCACCTTCCCAGAAAGCCTACTGAATAGATCTGTATGGAGTGCATGGGGTAGAAATGGCCTTGTAGATCCTTGATCTACGCAGGAAGGCAATAATCCCGGTGAACTCATAAGCTTTCTGAGATGTAGCATCCAGATGAGCACAGATGTTGTGCTTAGTGCTCATAGTTCATCTCTCAGCCATATTTCTGTAACACAAGAAACATAAACATTAGAGTTGTGTATAGAAGAAGACACTTGAAACTTAAACTGTTTTAGATCAAACTAGTTGAATCGTGTGATTGAACCATACGACTGAGTTCAGTTGTGCGATTGAGCCTGCGGTTGAGTTCATTCATGCGATTGAACTTGCGACTGAGTCACCGAATGATTCAATTGTGAGATTTAAACGTGTGCCTGGCTCAATCGTGCGACTGGGGTTCATTCGGAGTGTCCATTCGCATATTACTCTGTTCGACACTCCGACCTCGAATCTCGGTCAAATCTTGATGTTAGACGTTGTGTTTAGACTCATTAGATTAGAAGGGACTCTAAATATCACTTAATGTCCTTAATATCAACGATTATGTCCATTTAAGTGGTCTATTTGAAGACTTATTCTTATTTCTTGATTGATTTAGGTCATTAGGGTTTGATTACACCGGTCATGACCGACTCACCCCTCTTTTCATACTGTTTTAATGTTCAGTCGTGCGACTGGACCTATACGCAAGCTTCAATCGTGTGAATGGGGTTCAGTCGGGCGACTGGCTTATACTTCTTTGTCCATTCATATGATTGGTTCATTTTGGTGATCCAATCGCATGGATGCCCCCATACTCATGGTCCAGTCTTGTGACTAGCTCATACTTATGGTCCAATCGTGTGACTAGCTCATACTTATGGTCCAATCGTGGGATTGACTAATGTATACGGTCCAATCGCGCGATTGAGTCATACTTATGGTCCAATCGTGTGATTGGCTCATACTCACAAAGACTTAAACTTTTACCTTGTGATATTAAACATTTTGAACACCGATCATCTTAGACATGACTTTTTTTAATTTAAAACAGTTTGATCACTTCAGACGTGATCCTTTTAATTTAAAACCATTTGATCACCTCAGAAGTGATCCTTTTAATTTAAACCGATTGGTCACCTCAGACTTGACATCTTTTAGTGAGTGAATCATAGATTTCATCTAGTTGTGTAGTCCGACTTTTACCTAACAAAAGACTAGAAAAACAAAATAAATAACTTGAAAAATAACATAATAAATATTTTTGTGTTTTTGATTTGAGATGAATTGAAATCTTTTAGAAAACCATCTAATAGATTTTTCTTCTTGAACAACACAGCTTCAAGTTAATTTGATCATTTCTGGAATGATTCATTATGGAATCATAAAGGTATATCAGAATAATTTGGGACATTTTAATAAAACATTTTGATGGTAGATTTTTTGTTTTGACCGAGAGTCAATAGCAATTTTAGGAAATCATACTAGAGCTATAAGATGCACACAATGATTTTGACTGTCAAGAGTTGCAGCTCATGATGATTGTTAGTATATTTATCCACTTAAATCCATACATAGATTTTTGACTCACATTGGTGATGAGTTAGGTTTAATTATTTCAACAAGAATTTGTGGATCCCACTCTTATATGGTAATCAGCATTGCTCAGGATATTTTTAGCGGTCTACGGGTATATTTCAAGAAGAAACTAATCTAAGAGCTTTCAAATAGATGCCAAGCCTCTGGTCAGTGCCATTGCACAATAGAGAGGCGCAAACAACAAGGAATTCTAGAATATTTAGGTTATTGTTATCCTCAGGTCAGTGCCACCGCACAACAGAGAGGTACACAACCTATATTCTTGTTAGAGCATTTAGTTTTCTTTTTGTTTGCACATAACGCACCAACAACATAAGTTATTAGTTTGATTGCATTTAGCATATTTCCATGTGCTTTTCTCATTTTTATGATCATCCGTACACATTTGTGGCATTTATTTTGCTCATCACCCCTTATTGAAAATGTGTTGATTGTGTTAACCTGGGATAAGATGGGAGCCCACAACAAGTTGAACAACTTAGTTTGAATTTAAACCACCAATGAGGTCTACTCATCTATTGTGTTAAATCCACTGACACATCATATAGTGAACTAGCAATGTCTAGGTCTATTTTCTCTATGTTACCTCAGTAGCATACTAGTTTTACTATCATTTTTCCTTTTATTTTGCTTAGACTTCTCAGACTTATACTTTGAATTTTTGCATCTTAATCATTTAAATTCTTTTGAAGTCCCAAACAATTTGTTCCCTGTATACTATCATTTTCCATAAACGTTGAATCAGAATTACAGATTTGATTTCATTTCTTTTAGCTAAGCCGCCCTCCTCCCTTGTTTTTTTTAAGTAAATAAATATTGTACTAATTAAATACTAGATTAAACTATTCTCCCCCTAAAATTCTAAAACCGAAATTTTTTTTGTGTTTTTGGATTTTTAATAGACAGGAAAATAAATAAAAGAAAATAAAAAATTGTCGGACTACGCTCTTTCTTCTTCTAGAATCACATCACTTTTCTTTTTCACGCCATTAACTTCTAAAAGATATAAAAACCTCGGTTTATCAAATGCTTTTGTGTGAAGTCGCTGGATCGGTAGACATCCGAGCGTGTTCTTGGCGGAAGAATAAACAACCAAAACCAAAAGTCAAATCTATAACACGAACTATCAAAAATTGGTTTCATTGATAAAACCTAACGATTACAAGCTCGTTACAATATAAGAATCAAGACTCTTGGCAAGGGGAGATCGAGCATGATCTCCCCTCTCATCTGACAACACCTAGGCTCCGAGCAGACTCCTCTCAAAATCCTTAAACTCTCTACACATTAAAAATGGTATATATAGGCCTGGACCCATATTAGATGCGACTGGGTCCATTCATGCGATTGGACGATGCGTATGGTTCAATCGTACGACCAAACCATGCGTATGGTTCAATCGTACGATTGGACCATACTAATGGTTTCAGTCTTACGAACATCCCAATCAAATCTCTCAGTCGCACGGCTGGTCCACTAGCATGGCTCAGTCGTACGACTGAGTCTCATTCGCATATGCTTCTGCGAATGACCCAGTTTCATGTGTTTACAGCATATCAGGTGTATTACATTAAGCCTAGACTATTCGACAAGTGATGGACACACTATATATGACAATATATGCTCCATCAAATTCCCCCTTGGACGTTGCTTGCGAATAGTAGATAACACCTCTTACAATCTGCAGTCAATCTTTGCTCTGGTTGCCAATAGAATCAAACGAAAACCATATTAGCCAACGTTGCCGATACGTCAGGTTGCTACAATATCCTTGAAAATGAATTTAGGCATAATAGCTTTCGTTTACTCTGCAGAACACCATCATAGCAGCAAGATTCCCCATAAGACTGATTTTTCCAGATAATGTCATGAACAATTTTCCATTGCTTCAATCTTCACACAGTCTAACCTGATTAACATTAACAACTATAGAAATTCCCCCTCACATTTAGCATATCCCAATATATAATCATTGTGCTCTCCTGGCGTCTTCATACGGTGTATTGGGCAAAAGGTTGAAGGTTCCAATCCACAGCTGACAATATCAAAGAAATCAGCATGCACGTAGATTCATCACTAGAAACCTGCTCACATCATCACTTTCTGATTGCGTCTTCAATTTCTATATACATGGATTTCTCCTAAGAATGAGAATCCTCTTTGTGCGGATAAGTATAACTTGATTGGCCCATAAATAGTCAGATGCTCCTGACAACCCCACAAAATCAGCACCGACTGCTGACATCTTCTCTTCTCTCTTTCGTGTTCCAATTACATTCACCTATTCTGGAAGTCCGACGAATAATGAGGTATACATTGAACTTAGTAGACAAAAAAACCTCAGGGTGAATGTCTTTTGCTCATCCTCAAATCTGTGCAAAAGGTAGTTCCAGACCTTTTTTTAGTCTGGAACACCTTTCATTCATATGACATGGAGGAAAAATATCACTTCGTGTGAATGAATGATACGAATGATATATTCGTGTGACTGGTCCAGTAGCATGACTGGACATAAGAATGGTCCAGTCTCACGACTGGACATAAGACTGGTCCAGTCTTACGACTTGACATAAGACTGGTCCAGTCTCACGAGTGGACATAAGACTGGTCAAGTCTCACGACTGGACATAAGACTGGTCCAGTCTCACGACTGGATATAAGACTGGTCCAGACTCACGACTAGACATAAGACTGGTCCAATCTCATGACTGGACAAAAGACTGGTCTAGTCTCATGGTCCAGTCGTACGAATGGACATAAGACTGGTCCAGTCTCACGACTGGACATAAGACTAGTCCAGTCTCATGGTCCAGTCGTACGAATGGACATAAGACTGGTCCAGTCGCATGACTGGACATAAGACTGGTCCAGTCTCACGACTAGACATAAGACTGGTGTAGTCTCATGGTCCAGTCGCATGAACCATTCTGCATGCAGATTTTTAGATCTACAGCCGCCAAAACTGCCAAAAACACTAATCTTAGGAATTTTACATGAACCGAACCAAAATAGACATCAAGATTCCCAGGGTGATAGGAACATGGTTTCGAGTTCGATTTTAACATAGAAACACCACACGTAACCAGATCTGAGCAAAACATGAAGAACACGAAGTGGGTTTAACATCAAAGAACCTGAAATCGATCAAGAAATCAAGAGCTCGGGTTGCTAGAATGATTGTTAGATTATTACAGCAGAAACCGGATCTGATAGAAATTGTTAGGATCGTGTATTGAATGAAATACTAAATGATAAACGTGTATACCAAGTCAAATAATGCGGAATCCTATTTGATTGGCGATCCAATCAGTGAGAACGCATGTAGAAACAATTATAGATTGAATCTAAACATTAAGAATGATTTGAAATCGATCTAGTGCGATCTATGAACTTGGAACATGTTCTTAGAGGTCTCTGGACGGCTCGGGTACAGATGTAGTCGAAGTGTTCTTAATTCTTACATTTTTCCACGAATTAAGTGGTATTTATAGGTTAGGGTTTCTCATTCAGGCGACTGAACCATTTGCATGATTCAGTCGTGCGATTGAGCCATGCGGTTGATCCATTCGTACGACTGAGTGTTCAGTCGTGCGATTGAGTCAATCTCATGTTACACTCGTACGAGTGATCCAGTCTCCTAGTTCAGTCGTGCGACTGAGTCATTTGCATGAATTTGTTCATGCGTATGGTCTATTAGCATGGGCCATTCGCATGAGAATTTCATATTACTAAGTTTGAATGTATTTATTAATCATTACATTACTAATATTAGTTCAAACAACCACAAACCTATATAGTCAATTCAATAAG
>BJCM01192284.1:5870-24664 GCA_018326385.1 Flaveria bidentis
CAAGGGAATTGAGGTGAAACATTCACTTGAGTTTACATTTCATTACCCACTCAAACATAATTTTACTTAAAAATTATACTAGTTTCTCAATTATATTCTATTCCATTCCATTCTTCCAACCAAATGCTCCCTAAAAGAATATATTAAACTTTTAACATATATAACATATGAATTTTTTTTTGATTTAAAGCATACATAATACTATATTTCTTTCGTAAACTGTGTTTTATTTTATCTTAATGGTTGATGCCAATGAAGTTTCTTGAGTTTAACGATAATGGATTTGTAACTGTTGTTTATTAATGGAGGTTTATGCGATAACTTCTTGCCCTTAACTGCTTTCGGTTAGTTAAAGAAAAGAAATTGTGAAAAGGTTAAAGCCAAAAGTAGGTTAATTTTGCAAGTCAAAATAGCGAGATAGAACCACAAAAAGAAGCCAACAATAGCTTGGTGGGAATCAAAAGCAACAATCACTACAACATAATATAGCATATACTACCAACCCCACATTATCCTCCATTTTTTAAATGTATTTTTTACTAAATTATTGCAATTTAAAGCTCTACCAATATATAAAATCGTGTTGAATTACGTGTATCTTTAAGTTAAACAATTATATAACTAATAAAGTTATCATGTGTTATTGTAAAACAACATGCATATCAATATAGAAAAAATAAAGAAAAAATGAGGAGACAAAATAAGAGATTTTTATTCCATCTAAGCGTGCCCACTAATCGTAACAAGCCCCATACAATAAAAAAAGTGTTTAACGATTATTATACTATACTGTAAAATTATAAAGATTATAATAAGTAGGAGTTTTGATAACAGACTTGTTCAAAGAAAGCAAAATATGAATATATGATGCTACACCTGATGATTTAACAGTACCACACATCCACTATTCACAAATCCTACTTACTCTCATTTACTAGGTGATGATTCATAGTAGCAATTAGAGCTGTAAATGAGTAAAAATTAAGACAAGATGAGCCGGCTCCTTTACCTTAACAACCTAAAATGTAAGTTCGGGCTCAATTTGTTTACATATGAGTCGAGTCGTACCGTCTTGCAAGCCAAGTTATATATTTTATAATTTTACTTTCAGACACCTCTAGTAGTAACAATCATACTTTTCAACTTTTGAACAAATAGGGCAAAAGGGAGAAAAAACACTAATTGTGGATTCGTTAATAAAGAAATGAATCTACATGTGTTTTTGTTGATTTGATCTCGTTCGGTCTCTTCAAGAGAGACACTGTAATCACGAACATAGATTATAATACTTATAAATCTGATATTTTGTATTTATTTTTCTCTTTTTCGAGGTAATCACTAAGTCGATTATAAACATTCGACATGACTATTCTACTCCGCATATAGAAATTGTTATATAAAATTTCTTAAGGTTTTGATATCAATGCTTTCACATTTACAATCATTCAAAAACTTATTTATGTTTTGACTAATTATTTACGGATATACACTCATCTATATTTTGACATATAAGCTTCCTCAATTATCACATTTATTTATCATATACAAAGATTTTATTAACAATTGTTTTATGACTAGATTAACGAGATATTAAAAAAATATACATCATAACTAAAGAATATATCTTCTAATAATTAATATTATGGCTTTGCAAAAATTATTATGACACAAATTTTGCTTTATATCCCTTAATCTGGCCAATCATTTAGCATGATAACTTTACATTCCATTAAAGAGTTCAAGTCTGTCTTTTTCTTTCTTCGCCTTTTAAAAAATCATTTTTACAACTTCATTTTCAGATAAATATTAATTCTTGATTATCATTATTTTCATCATTTCAAACACAATTATATAAAAAGAAGTGCTATTGATATCGATTCTATTTTGATTCTATACATTTTTAAACATGTTGGTAGTGGTAGACTTTACATTACTTGCCTACTTTATTACGTATATAATTAAGAATCATAAAATAAAGTTGATATTGATAGAAACAAAAAGGAAAAAAAGTAGAAAAACCAATAGGAAATATAAAAGCATAAATTAATAGAAAAGTAGCATGGCCAAAATCAACATCTTTTCCATGCTTAATATTTCTACACTCAAGAACCTTGTACAAATGATTCATATTCTACACACCTTTTCACACACACACACACATAAATATACATGTACCAACCACAATAAATCTTAATCTATATATACATGCACAAATTATAAAAACAAAACATAGGGTGGTCTCATACACTTCTTTTTGTAACAAGCTTAAGGTAAAAGATGAGTTCTCCGACGAAGTCGCCGGAGAAAACTTGGACGGAGGAGACGGGCAAGAAGAAGAAGTCGTCGGTAAAAATAATATTCCGATATGCCGATTGGTTCGACAAGTTGCTCATAATATTGGGCACACTTGGAGCCATCGGGGACGGGATGTCTACTAATGTTTTACTACTTTTTATTAGTCGTCTGTTTAATCATTTGGGTTATGGTAGAGGTGTTCAGCGCAACCCCGAAAACTTCATGGATGAAATCGGAAAGGTTAGTTAGTCTTGTGCGCATTTAGTGGTTAATACAACTGATCAAATAGGTCGTGTTCAAATTGACCTGTTTAACAAGTTTTATTGTTTTTTGTGTTTTGTACAGTGTAGCTTAGCTTTTGTGTACATTGGATTAGGAGTTATGGTGATGGCTTTTATGGGTAAGTTTTTCTCTTTTTTGTTTTTTGTATTATCTTTGTTATGTAAACACGAAAAACTGATAACTAGATTTGGTTTTCGTTCTTAATGGGAATTATCGTTTACAGAGGGGTATTGCTGGAGTAAAATAAGCGAACGACAAGTTTTAAAGATTCGATATAAGTATTTGGAGGCTATTTTGAAGCAAGAAGTTGGTTTTTTTGATTCACAAGAAGCAACAACTTCTGAAATCATCAATGGCATTTCTAAAGACACCTCTCTCCTACAAGAAGTCCTTAGCGAGAAGGTAACCGTATTGATCTCAAACGGGTCAGATAAAACGATATAGCTAAAACATGATCACTTTTTCATCTAAAGGGATCAATTAAAATGTTTTAGCTGAAAAAATTGTGTTTTGTTCATCTAAAAGATGTCAAATCAAACAAGTTAGGTACAACAAGATTGATTGTGTTAGTCTCATGTTAGTCAAGTCATAAAAGGTGAGAATAAACAACAGCCTTCCAACGGGTCAAACGAGTCAAACAAGCTTAATTCGTCGAAAGTTTATTTGTAGCGTATTTGTTCTTAATTTGTACTAATTATATAATCAAAAAAGTTATTTGTAAAGTTTTGATAAAAGAAAGTGTTTCAGTTCAACCCAACTCGCTTGACCAAATAACCATTTTACTGATGTTTTGTTTGGTTATGTTGTAGGTGCCAAAATTCTTGATGCACACATCAGTGTTCATATCAGGACTAGTGTTTTGCACATACTTCTCATGGAGAATGTCGCTCGTAGCTTTCCCGACACTAATCTTCTTGATAATCCCGGGCCTTATTTACGGGAAATACCTCTTATATTTGTCGAAAAAATCATTCCAAGAATACAGTAAGGTGAACAGTATCGTGGAACAGGCGCTTGCTTCCATAAAAACTGTCTATGCATTCACTGCTGAGAAGACGATCGTCAATAAGTACTCAACAATCTTGGACCGGACAACCGACATGGGCCTGAAGCAAGGTGTTGCTAAAGGTCTTGCAGTTGGGAGCACCGGGCTTTCATTCGCGATATGGGCCTTGATCGCGTGGTATGGGAGTCGTTTGGTTATGTACAAAGGCGAAAGCGGAGGGCGCGTTTATGCAGCCGGGCTTTCGTTCATTTTGGGTGGATTGTAAGCACTTTCCTTCACCAAAACTCTTTCTGTTGTTACATTAGCAATAGTTTTGGTTGAGGTGTCAATTTCGACCCGTTGACTTACTAACAGTTGATTTGAGTCAACACAACGTAGCCCGTATAATCCAACTGACCCGTCCATTTTGTAACCTCTAACGTGCAGATCACTTGGGATGGCATTACCAGAACTGAACCACTTCACAGAAGCATCAGTCGCAGCAACACGAATATTCCACAGAATCGACCGCATCCCAGAAATCAATGGTCATGACAACAGCGGGCTTGTACCAGACACGATCAACGGTCAGATTGAATTCGAAAACATTGAGTTCACATATCCGTCAAGGCCAAACTGCATTATTCTCAAAGACTTTAACCTGAAGATAGAAGCAGGAAGCACCGTTGCTCTCGTGGGCGCAAGCGGGAGTGGTAAGTCAACCGCCATTGCTTTGGTTCAAAGGTTTTATGATGTGGATCGCGGTGTTGTTAGGGTCGATGGGTTGGATATAAAGCAGCTGCAGTTGAAGTGGTTGAGAGCACAAATGGGTTTGGTTAGCCAAGAACACGCGCTGTTTGGAACTTCGATCAAGGAGAACATAATGTTTGGAAAGATTGATGCAACCATGGATGAAGTAATCGCGGCTGCAACGGCTGCTAATGCTCATAACTTCATCCGCCAGCTTCCTGAAGGTTACGAAACAAAGGTAAGTCAAGAACACACACTTTATGACCTGTTTAACCCGTTTAATTAAACTGATCAACCCACTAACTATTTCATCGACTATAACAAGTTTATTTGATATGAAGGTTGGCGAAAGAGGAGCACTGTTATCAGGTGGACAAAAACAAAGGATCGCTATCGCTCGAGCAATCATTAAGAACCCTGTGATTCTTCTTCTGGACGAAGCTACAAGTGCACTTGATTCAGAATCCGAAAAGCTTGTTCAAACCGCTCTTGATCAAGCTTCTATGGGCAGAACTACAATGGTGAAAAAGAACTGTTACTTTTCAACTTCAAACTATTCATGAATAAGTGTTTGTTTACGCATACGCGCTAAATCTTGATCCTCTTGACCCTTGAAACCAACAGGTTGTTGCACACAAGCTCGCCACTGTACGAAATGCGGATGTTATCGCTGTTATGAGTGAAGGCAGGGTCATTGAACAAGGTTCACATACTGATCTGATAAACAGCAACACGGGTCATTATGCTCGGTTAGTTAAACTTCAAAGGCAGTTTAGCTCGTTTAATGAACACGACAATAGTACCCCAGTGGCGGTAAGAAGTAGTGCTTCGAGATTAAGTACTTCGAAGTCGAGCCCTGCAATGTTCGAGTCACCAATGCCTTGTAATGATTCACAAGAATTATCATCATCAAACCACCCTCCACCGTCATTCTCTCGGCTCCTTAAGTTAAACTCACCTGAATGGAGACAAGGGTTGGTTGGTAGCCTTTCTGCAGCTGCATTCGGGGCGGTGCAGCCAGTTTACGCTTTGACGATAGGAGGAATGATTTCGGCTTTCTTCGTGCAGAATCACGAAGAGATGAACGCGCGAATAAGAACTTATTCGATAATCTTCTGTTTGCTTGCCGTCATCTCAATTCTTGTCAATCTTCTGCAGCATTATAACTTTGCTTACATGGGTGAACAGTTAACAAAAAGGATCAGACTAAAGATGCTCGAAAAGATCCTGACTTTTGAACCCGCTTGGTTCGACGATGAGCATAACGCTACTGGTGCATTGTGTTCTAGGCTAAGTCATGAAGCTTCAATGGTCAAATCACTAGTGGCTGACCGAATGTCCTTACTAATCCAAACGGGTTCGGGTGTCTTGATCGCTATGGTCATGGGTCTAGTCGTCGCGTGGAAGCTTGCACTAGTGATGATCGCGGTTCAACCACTCACAATTCTTTGCTTCTATGCAAGAAAAGTACTTTTGTCTACAATGTCTGCAAACTTCATCAAGTACCAAAACCAAAGCACTCAGATTGCAGTTGAGGCGGTTTATAACCATAGAATCGTGACCTCATTCGGGAGTTTAGGGATCGTTCTTCAGATATTCGACAAGGCTCAAGATGGCCCGAGAAAGGAAGCGAGCAAAAAGGCGTGGTTAGCCGGTATGGGGATCGGTTTGGCTCAAGGGCTAACTTTTATCTGTTGGGCTTTGGACTTTTGGTATGGTGGGAAGCTAGTTGATGCTGGTGAGATATCAGCAGGGGATGTTTTCAAGACTTTCTTTATATTGATCAGCACCGGAAAGGTTATAGCTGATGCCGGTAGTATGACTTCTGACATCGCTAAAGGCTCCACAGCCGTTGCTTCGGTTTTCTCCATTTTCGATCGCCAATCGTTAATCTCAAGCAATGCTCATGTAAGTAACCAAGTAAATCTTTCTTGCTTTCTTAAGCTTTCAATGTTCATATCTTCATTGTTGCATTTTATTGAACACCTTACCTCCTACAACACTTATATCAAACACCTCAGCCTCCTAAACTTTTCATCGAACACTTTGCGTGCAACCCTTTTTATCGAACAAACACAAGGCACCAGTGTTGTAAAAATCGGTGCCTAGAACCGATTAATCGTCGATTAATAGGTAATCGGTTACCCACCGATTCGATTTTTCCTAATCACTCAATTATTCAGTCAAAGGTTAAATTTGGTCATAATAAGCCAATATATGATAAAGTCGGTCAAAGTTGGTCAAAATTACGCAAATTTTTGTAAATTTTGATCAAAATCGGCCAAAAATCATATAAAATTGGTCAAAATTAAAAAAAATATATACATAATTTTGAAAATATTTTATATATATTTATAATTTTAATAATTAAAATATAAACTTGCAATCTGATTAATTCTTATTAATCCCGATTAAACATTAGTCGGTACCGATAGTGATTTTTACAACCATACGAGGCATGATGAAAAGTTTAGGAGGCGAAATGTTCGATAAAGATGCCGCCCAGAAGATGTTTCGCCTCCTAAACTTTTCACCGCGTCTAACTTACAACATTTCATCAAACACCTTGCATGCATGCACCATCCACAGGACGAAAATGACGACAACGGATCAAAACCACAACGACTCACGGGCGGAATCGAGATCAAGAAAGTGGATTTCGCGTACCCAAACAGACCCGAAACCCCAATCTTGCAGCAATTCTGCTTAGAAGTTAAACCGGGAACGAGCATCGGATTGGTGGGCAAAAGTGGGTGTGGGAAATCGACCGTAATCGCATTGATCCAAAGGTTCTATGATGCTGATAGAGGCACAGTGAAGGTGGATGGTGTTGATATACGAATGCTGAACATTGAGTGGTATAGGAAGCATATGGCGCTTGTGAGTCAAGAACCCGTGTTGTATTCGGGTACGATTCGTGATAATATTATCTTCGGGAAGCTTGATGCATCTGAAGATGAGTTGATTCAAGCTGCTAAAGCTGCAAATGCTCATGCTTTCATCTCGTAAGTATACTACTATCTATCGATCTTATTGTCGCTGTATGTTTTCAAAACTAGACCCGACAGTAAATCGTATGGTTTACCGGTCGTTGGTTGGACATGTTCAACCGGTCGGACCGGATATAACTTTAATTATTATAATAAATATTTGTAAAAAGTTACTGAAAAATCAAAAAATATATAAAAAAAAGTTCGACTGGTCCGGTTCCCAGTCCGACCCTAATCGACTAGTCCGATAACGGGTTCAATGTTAAAACAGTTTTAAGCACATAACCGGACTAGATTTGATTCCGGTTCCCGGTCTGGTTTTTTCCAAACCAAAAACCATAAGCGATGTAGATTCTATTATAGTATATGTACAAAACACAAATAAACGGATCGAAAAATGTTAGATTTTAATAAAATGAACATAATATATGAAAACTGCTAGTCTTGTCACATTGTAAGATTGGTCTGTATTTTAAACATGACTAAATTGGTTGAACTAATATGATTTGGTTTTAAAAACATTAAATGCAACTAACATTGAATCAGAAGGTTTGCTATAAATCATTTAGATTTTATTAGTGTATACAAAACAAATATTTTTCTCAATTTTAATTTTATTTTTCTTATAGTTTTAAAGTGTGAATATCTACAACCTTACCGTTAACATATGATAAAAAAGTTGAGAGTGTATAACATACGATGCCAAAGAAAAGCATTTTTTTTACAAATAAGAAAACCTATGTTTATATTGAATCAATGTTATCATGCAATAATCAATGACGATGATCGTTCTTTTCTATTATCTATAGATCACTTAAAGATGGATACGACACGGAATGTGGTGAAAGAGGTGTTCAACTGTCGGGAGGGCAAAAACAAAGGATCTCGATTGCTAGAGCGATCATTCGAGACCCAACAATATTACTATTGGACGAGGCTACAAGTGCCCTTGATGTCCAATCAGAGCATGTTGTTCAAGAGGCGTTGGATCAAATTATGGTCGGAAGGACAACGGTTGTGGTGGCACATAGGTTGAACACAATCCGAAACCTTGATTCGATTGCTTTTGTTTCAGAAGGAAAAGTTGTGGAACAAGGAACTTATAGTCAACTTAAGAACAAGAAAGGGGCGTTCTTCCAACTAGCTAATGTTCAAAAAGCATAAATTAATAACTTGATTTTATGTATCCATATAATTATATATGAGTTATTAGTTACGAGTGTTGTGATCGAGATAATTAGAGATATGTGCTTGTAATCGATCAACCGCTATGTAGTGTAGTTTTATGTCGATAATCAATATGCAACAACTAAAAGTTAGGGTTTGGAGCTTATAACAACTTCTTAAGTGAAATTCTAAGTGTTTATTCCTTGAATGTTTGTATTTTTATTGAAAGATTATTAAACACCTTGTGTTCAAATTTATAAATAATGATGCTATTTCATAGGCCTTTAATGGTGCTAACTTCCATGAACATATACATACTTGAGTATAAGTGTGCAAGATGACTTATTAATCGATGCCGAAGACCCAATCAAATAAGTAGGGTCTTGATGCTACGAGAAATTTGTGGTTGGTGTCACTCGTAATCGATTAAACCTACTTAATTTCCTATTGTCACTAAAAGCAATCATTTTAAGAAACAAAATGAAAACTTGGATTGGTTTGAAATCAATGAGATGGACACAATTGATAACTTGATAAGCCATAAGCAAATTGATAACTTGATAAACAATAAGCAAATTAATTAACACACAATTATTTAATCAATACATGATTCAAACACATAAAGAAAGAAAAGTTAACCAATTAAAGTTCATGTCTTAACTAGTAAAGACATAAGCAAGCATAATCAAATCACAGATCAACCACCTGATGATGATTATGGTGGTTTAGCCTTACATCTTCATTATAACCTTTTCAATCTTCAACTTGAGCATGTGAATTCTTGATAAATTGAGGACTAAAGGAGGTTGCAAGGGTTGAAAATAGTCCAAAAATTCGTTCATGGGGCTATAGCAATATGTATTCTTGAAACTCTAATGATAAGGGTTTACATAGGTAATCCACCAAAAGTCACGACCAACAATAACTTACGGCCTACCCCCTTCCCAGATGGATTTTGCTTGTCTTACGTCTTCGTAAACGATGATGTAATGAGGCTGTAAGCTCGATGTCAACTACTTTTCCTCATTTTTCTTTGTTTTCAGCTTAGTTTAATCCGTAATCTTGCTAATCTTTACATACTTATCAAATAATGACAGTTAAGTTTCATTTGACATGCGTCTCAAACATGTAACAAAGTAATAACATGTGATGCATAAAGAATATTAAAAAAAGACGATATTTATAACTATAATACCTGCATGTATAATAACCAATTACAACTTATACAACAACAAATAAAAGCACAAACGAGATGCCAATAATGAGAAGTATACATCACATATATGTTTACAAGGAAGTATTACTAGATAAGCAACTTATGAATAGAATAACTTAGGTGAGATGTATTATTTGTTTATGGTGGTGGAAGGAAGAATGATAATAAGTTATGTAGTCGTATTAAGTGTTTAATATAGCTATTCCATGTAAAGGATAACTTAAAATGAATGGTGAGAATTGCATTATTAAATTTGTGGATCATATGTAAAGTTTCTATTTGTTGTAGACGCATGAGGAAGGAGAAATAGAATTGAATATCATGTTTGGTAAAGAAGTCATGAAGAGTGATGTTAAGTCCTTCATTGTGATCACATTGGAATTTTTTTTTCCAATGGCTAAATGTTTATGTCAAGTAGAATGACATTGTGAAATGAAAGATGAAGATAGGAAAACAATCTGCATAGAGATCACTATTAGTTTAAGCCGTAATGAATGAGAAATTTAGATTTGTAAATTCTTTATTCAGAACCGCATAGGTCAAACTAAATGATACATTGTTATGGCTTATAAACTGTTATATTTTATTTAATTTTAATATTTTAAAAAGGTTTAGTTTGATATTTATATTGGTTATGGTACTGAAAATACTATACTTTTTTCCTGTATCCTCACCCTCGCAGTCTGGCGGTGGTCGGATGGTGGCTTACGTTGGCCTGTTGTCGCTTTCGGCAGTCCCTTTGGGCGGTGGTGAAGTGGATGTTGCATCCCTGCTTTGATGCCGCCAATCGATGATGATGTTCTGTTGGTATCATCTCAGATATTTTGCTTCCAATGATTGGAGAGACCCCATCTGTGATGATATGTGATTTTTGGTCGGTGATGATGATTCTACCCACATCGTAACTGGGTTTGGTTATTGTGCCTATGGTTGTGACTGTAGCACACTTTCTGCATCACTCGGCGATCACAACTTCGACGACTCACGTATATATTTGGTTGTGTGTGCTCTTTTTGCTATCATCTTTGAGGTGGGTGGTATTTGTTGGGATTTGGGTGGAGTTTATAATTAAAGGGTGTGTGCGCGCGCGCATGTGTGTTTATGTTTGGGTTTGGGTTCGATTGAGGGTAATGATCGAGGTTCTTTCGGGGCTCACGTTTGATTTCACACGTGTGTATGCTAGAGTATGAAGTTATACATGTGGTAGTAATACAACATAAAGCTTTGCAGTGAGTGAGTCAGCAGTAAATTGTATGTACATTGCTTGATTTACGTATGGAGGTAGCTATACAATGCATGGATTAATTACTCGTGTACATGGCTTTGGGTGTGTACACATAAATGAATGTGGCAATTATGAATTCTAGTGCATGCTTGCATGTTAATATGTGTTATATACACACACACTATTATATGTGGTTGTTACGTACAGGTCATTCTCGTTATGCCAGAATTAGACTTGATTGATTATGTGTTTAGGTTTGGGTGTGCCTTGGCATGTAACCGAGTCGTAAACACGAAACTATTATATTCTCAATAGCTAAAGTCTATCGTTAATAATTAAAATGAATTAAATATTGAATAAAATACAGGTTAATCGGAACCCAATCCCGTGCTCTCATTTTAATTGTTGTTGTGTTATTCAAGGTGAGTTCTTAACCACACTTTACTCGTACTCTTTTGGGAGAGAAAAACATATGTTTCAATACGTATTTTCATTTGATCAGTATTACTGTAATATCACTTGTTTACTAGTATTATACCAACTTAAGCCCTCATTTTCGAACCGTTAATTTACGTATTATAGCGATGTAATTCTGAGTAGATCTACTGGGTTTGACAAACCCCACCCATGCTAGTCACGCTAGTATGACTGCACGTCAAACATGTTTTTAATTGACCTAATTTCTATTGTTGTGGTCTGGTAACCACAACCGAGGTATTGATTTACATTGTCAGCTTCGGTTGCGAACTTCATACATTATGTAACTTGTTAAGTATACTAGATATCTACTGATATTACTTTGTTTATTGGATCTGCTTTCTATTATGTACTGTTTATTAAAACCTGTGAATTCGCCAACCTTGTGTTGACACTTTAGCATGTTTATTTTAGGTTCTTAAGGTGCACATGGTTAGGATCATCACATCATTCCATTCATCATCTCTTGGTTTAAATGAACAATTCACTTCTTTATAAATTACATTTAATTGGTTTGTGCGTGTTTGCACCATTTAAATTATAATTTGTTACGCTTCCACAATTATTTTCATGATTATGTTATTAACTATGATTTTGGGAATTTCTAATATTAACGAGCGATTATGTTTTGTAATTAATGTGTCGTTTAGTGTAACTATCTGCTGAGATCTTGGTATGTCACGTGCCTAATGGTAATACCCGTTTATGAAAATTGAGGGTGTGACAATTAGGGCTGGTGGTAGTGGTGGTGCGAACACCATTGTTGCCCAGTGTGTTGTTGTCGGCCGACTGAGGATGTTATTGTTTTGTCGATGATGATGATGATCTTTTCATCTGAGGCTTGCTTTTGGTTTCCTTTTTTCGGTGCTCTATTGTTTGATGTAATGCTCGTGATGCTTATTGTACAATTGACTGATGGATGACTTTGTATTGTTGGATAGATGATATAGTTGGGCATGTGTCATTGACCGATGGCCTTTGTTTCTTGGTGTCAATGATGATGAGGACCATCTCATCTTAGGCTGGTCTTTAGTTCAATTGCGCTTGACAATCACTACTATGTTGTTAACTAGATGAACTTCGAGGGCAGTGAGGAGAGTTCAAGTTGTGCAATGATAATAAAGCCTTATTATTGGTAAGCCAAACTAATATAGTAAACAAAACCTAAGGGTTGAGGAGAGTTCAAGTTATGCAATGATAATAAAGCCTATGGATGGATGAGGGTAAGTGACGGAAACCTAACCTGGTATAGTGGAGGTTCGAAGGTCTAGATTTAAAAGGATAATAAATTCATATATAAGGATGGTCACTGGGTGAATAACTATGTAAGCTAATATATATATTGATTTATATCCCCTAAACTATAAAGGGATAATATTTCCTAGTTCGTTCTAATTATTAATGATATAGTTGTGAAACTAAGCATAGCGTATTTAGTGATATGTAAATCACAATAGAATACATTGTTTTAATGATTTGAGATAATTTAATCATGCATGTGAAAGAGAAGGCAGGTTGTTTTGAAAGATATTTTATGGTACAAAATTCCTAGAGCTTTTGGAGAACCAAACTATTTTTCATGGACCATAAATGAACACAATGGTGAGGGGATGTACTCAGTTAGGAAGATTGTGAGTAAACGTGTATTGTCGTCTAAAACAAACAACTGTTAGTTAAGGACATCAAATCCACTCACAATGAGATGACTAAGTGCACTTTTACAAAAAAAATGTTTTAATGGTTACACCTACCTATTATATGCACGATTCAAGCGCCTAGGACACAGTGAAAATATTTTGTGTTTTGATCGATCTTCATTCGTATGATGGATTGTTGAAAACAAGTTAAGTGAAGTGATTTTTGGCTAACTTTGAACACAAATACAAGTTGAGTGATTGGAAACACTCATACTCATATACACACGCTACGTGGGTGATAGGTTGTAATGTGACATTTTGATGTCGCACTTTGCACGCTTGGATAACGATCTACTTGAGAGTCGCCTTTGTATTTTTAAACATTAGTTCAATATTGACTTGGTTAGTTGCTTGGTAGCAATTGGGTTCGGTATCAACTTGAGCTTGGTAGCGACTGACTCGGTAATGACTTGTTGGTAGAGTTATTCAAGTTTGATAGTGAGTGCCGTAGTGGCTATAATAGTATCAATCAATGGAACTCGGTATCAAGAAAGCTCAATGTCGACTTCTTAGTATATAATTCGATAACAAGTGGTTTTGATTGGTTTCGTAACAAATGATATGGCTCAATAAGTACTACTTAGAACCGTGTTTCCCACTATAGTTTCATCTAGTCATGAAATGAATATGACAATTTCATTTGATCACTTAAATCCATATTAATGCTATTTAATCTGCTAATTAACTCTTATCAATGGACTCATGTTGAACATGAATTCCATGATTGTCAATGGTTAGTTTGTTTGTTCTTGCGGACGAATACATTACAAGAAGTCATTTTTGAAAAAACCCTTTAAAAACTTGAGTTTGAATATTTTTACATTTATGTAATGCTGATTTTGTCTTTTGTAATTCATTTTCTATACATTTGGTATGACACATTTTCCAATAGAATAATGAGAGTATCATTACTATTTGATTGCGTATGTATTTTAATAAGAACCCATCTTCCCTATATTTTTTGATATTCACAATTTATTATAGAACACAAACACATAAAGCAACAATAAATCTTCCTGATACGAATGTTAAAAAACTCAAAGAGATAACAAAGATTCAAGGATACACTTCAATAACAGAAAGAGGGGCTTGAATATGTTTTATAGTATAACGAGTGAACCCAGCCTCATGAAAAACATATGACCATTCTTCTAAACTGCGTTCTTTTCCTTTGTTTGTATAGATCATCATATTAATATCAAACATTAATCCGACTCCTTTGAACTCGTGATCTTCTTCCCGACCTAATATGACATCCACAATAATTACCTTCCCTTTATCTTGTGGAATAGCTTCTCGACATTTTTGTAGTATGACAATGCATTCCTCGTCTGCCCAATCATGTAAAACTTTCTACAACATCCAAACTTACTTGTTAATTAGAATATGATTAATCATGATGTTATATGATCATATTCAAATGAAGGAAGTTTGTGTAAAGAAAAAAAGTTGTCAAGATGTGAGTTGTCCAATAGAAGAAGCTTATGGTGACTTAAGCTTAAATTAAAGCTCGTTTAATCTAAGGAAAATTGAATTTAAAAACACACTCGTAGATAACAATTCACTATTGTAGTTTAACTGATAAGATACTTAATTTTCATTTTTGTTGTCAAGGACAATTCTACTTACATAATCATCACATGTTTGCATTTGATTACTATTCGACTTGGCTCCCAAGGAATATTTTGAGGGAAATAAGGAAACATATATTACTTTTAAGCGAAACCAAGTGGAAAGCAAGTGTAAGTGGAGTGTAAATCTATGATTATTATGTAAATGAGATTGCCCTTAACAAGAAAAGTAAAAGTTAATAATAACATTGGTCAAATTGTTAGTATAGATTACAATATTTTATTAAATGAAATATAAGTAAAATAATATCTAGATAGAACACTAGAAATTTCATAGTTTGACTAACCATCATATAAACAGCATCAGCTTTTGGAACATGATCAAACATACTCCCTCCAACATTTTCAACCCTGGTACTTTTCGGAGCTGCTAATGCCACATGAGGGAGATCGAAATTAATCCCTTTGATCCATGGGCAAACCTCCACAATCAACCGTATAGCCGTCCCATTACCCCCACCAACATCCAGCAATGTGCTTAGCCCCTCAAACACCTGTGGACAACCCTTCAATAGTGCGCCCACGGTCACTTGAGCATCACATGCCATTCCATCATTGAATAACTTACTATGATTAGGATTCGCCGCACCAAACTCCCATAGGTCCATCCCATGTGCCGCCTCAAATGGTAATTCTTTGTTACCCAACACCCAAGCACTTAGCTTGTGCCATGGAGCTAGCATTGACGAGCTACTTGTTAAGAGCACCAGATCAGCCATGCTATACTTTCCATTTTGTGTTAGGAGTCTAGATAACGGGGTTTGTACATACCCAACGGATGTTTCAGATATTGGTTTTTCTTGAAATACTTTATAGTGGGTCAAGAACCTCATGATGCGATGCAATGAAGACCGTGAACACCCAATCTCTGAGGCTAGGTCAACAAGAGTTATTGGAGATTCACGGTTTTCAAGAATATCAGGTATCCCAAGTTCAATGGCACACTTGACAACAGCAATGCGACTGAACCCAAGAATATAGTTCCATATTTCTTCTTGTGGTGTCACTTGTGTAGCCATTTTTTCCTCTCAAATTGGTTCAAAGATTTGAAGATACTATCATGCCTTAAATAGCATAGCAGGAAATCTTGCATAGTGGGATTTAATTTAATATTTATTTTATCCCATTCTAGAAATTGAGTTATTTTATTATTTTCACCCGTAAATTTTAACCGTTCACCTTCGTTGATGTATTTATCACCTGCTACATCGCCTGGTAATTTAAATATCATGCAATTAATTTTAGAATTTATAAAATTTGGATTTGCAAAATTAAAACCAACTTTTACACCTACTTATCCTAAGCTTTTAGACTTGTTCAATATTATTAGGATCATTTAAGGTCATGATTGTGTTACGATTAAAGGGTATGAGAGAATAGTTGAACATAAAGGTTAGAGATAGCACATTACACCCTACAAAGAACCTAATAGTGTCTATATCCGTTCTACCAAACAACGGGTTTGATTTTTCAAGGTCGCGTGAAAATAAGGTTAGCAATCGCAATTATGCTAGTTCTAACAAGCTAGAAAGAAATGCACACGCTACTTTTTGATAATCGTAAAAGACAATACTTTTCTCTTTAGATCTTTTAGTGTATGAAAACGTAATCAAAGTTAACGTTTACTATAAATATTTGGTTTATTAATTACAAAAACATCAAAGTACCATTTCCTATACACGTTGTGAAAATCTTCAACGGACCCAATGGGATTTTACATGTTTTAAATATTCGATGAGATGAGAATGACATATTATTAGTAAATTAAAGTTATATGTTGATTCACAAGATTTATCATCAACTAATAATATGGATCACCTTCAACACGTGTATACCTAATAATGTTTTCAAAATAAACGAGTTCAATATTTCTATAATAAACCGGCTAGCTTTCTACTGTTTAGCTCGGTTCGACATTTCAAACGGATCAAGCGCCATCATATATGTCCAAAAAAAACACACCAAAATAAATATTCCAATTACAATGTCAATGAGGCTTATATATTATCTAAAATCATTGTTATACACTACACGCGGTAAAAAGCATTATATAACCCGTATACTCATCTGGAATTCTGGATTACATTCCATGGAATGTGATTATACACCTAAAATGAACTAAAAGTGTACTATTATACATACCGTAATTTCCATAAAACCTATAACCGATAGTCAGTGTGATGCTATTCCACTTTATAGAGTTTTTTTTTATATTAAATTAAAGGTTTCGAGTTCAAACCCAAATATTATGTAAATCATTTGGAGTGATTTAGAAGTAAGATTAGAGTAGGTGCTTGTTAAGAAAAAACCTATAACTATCATCATACATCACTTTTATCACTAGGTGACGTAGAAAGGAATCTCCACTAAATGTATTAAGACTACCTACCGAGTCAGGATATTTAGCATATATCACCTTATAATCAATTACATGTTTTCCATCATGGGACGAGTGAAACAAAATTAAACATACCTCCACATTATACGAATTCTGACATAAGAGTTGATCACAATATAATAAGTAGTAAAGAAAACAAGAAGTAATTTTCAAGGTACTTGCATATATTGCTTCTAAACTCAAATGTTACAAGACTCTTACAAGCATGCTGTTATGAGTTACAATGGGAAACTTTATACAATACTACCTACAACCGGATATACTTTGATACCAGCTGGGATCCTATAACTAAAGCAAATACTACAAAGCTATAGTTTAAGGTATCTCAGATAAAGTCTTATTTGAGATATGGTAGTCAGGACATGTCCCTGACTTACCTTTTGTCACCAACTAAAGTTGGTAACTTGTACTATCATAAAAGGTAAATAGTGGAATAAAGTATGGTCAATTACATGGCTCTTTGAGAAAGCGCCATGCAGTATCAGAGGTGTGCAACAGAGTGTGAGAGACCATACTTATGTCCACCGGTTCATAGCAGTGTCTTCCAAAGTTAAATGGCTTCGGAAGAACAAGTACTTCTGAAGCCACTTATACTTCGGAAGAGGCTACTTCTTCCGAGGCTTGAGGACTTCTTCTCTTCATACTTCGGAAGTAGTCTTATGATTTATTCATCTTGGACTTGATCTTCGGAAGTAAGTTCTTGACTTCAGAAGTAGAGTTTTTCTTCGGAAGTTTGATCTTTCACTTTGTCTTCGGAAGAACTCTACTACCTTCGGAAGTTCCACACTTGGCTTCGGAAGCCTTTGTAGGTAGCACCAAAATTTGTCTATGTGATTTGGTTTTGGTTGCACCAGCCTTCTTCTTGATCCAACAAACTCCCCCTAGGCTGATGCTACCAAAACCTCAATTGTTTTTGCTCCTCAAAACTTTCAGCACCAAGGAGAGCAGATATTTGTCAGTTTCCTTGTTCTTTCCTGATGTGATGCTGAGAAGATTGTACAAATCCTTAGTTGACAGGAACTCCAGTCTGTCACCCTGAATGATATGTACCCTTTGTTGTGGCCCTCTAAAAAGAGTTAGTTGATGGGAGCTATAATCATATTCCCATCTAACTATAGGTTCTAATTCAGGACCCTCCACCATTTGTAGAAAGGCTGTGCCCTTAGTAGGAGGTCTTTCCTTGTCTTCCTTTCTTCTCAACTTCAACTCTTCTTCAATCTTGGCTTTTGCAGTTAACTCAGCAAGATGAAGATTGTTGAGATGATTTCTGATGAGAGCAACAGTTTTAGAGTTGGAGGGGTTGGAGAATGGTTTCTCTGCTAACTCAACAATATCAAACCTGCTAGAGTGTAGCAGAGAGGTGGCATTCAGTCTGTTGATTTCACCATTCTCTCTTTCCACAACAAAGTTGTGAGTAGCTTCATCGAACCTCCACTGGAGTATTTTCTTTCTAGGCACAAGAGACTGACTAGGAATCTTGTCCTCTTTCTTTGTATCCAGCAGAGTCACCAGCTTTCTTCTTAGTCTCTTCTCTTCATCATTCAATGAGTCTGAGTTGAGGCCTAGAAGTCTTGAGGCATGGTCCAATGTTCCTCTGGGCAGATCAAGAAATTGATCTCTTGTGAGGGAACGTGAAGATCCATCAACATAGGTAATGTTGACAGAGTCTTCCTCACAGGAG
>BJCM01192285.1:0-18367 GCA_018326385.1 Flaveria bidentis
CGCCGGAAGCCACCGAAGGCCACTACCGCCACCAGAAACTACCGTCGGCCACCGCCACCGCCAAAAAGCACCCTCGAGCCACCGGAAACCACCGTCAACCGCCATTGCCACCGGAAACCACCACCGCCTCCGGAAACCATCGTCGACCGCCGTCACCGCCGGGAACCACCCTTGGGCCACCGTCGGCCACTACCACCACTCGCTGATGACCTATCGTTGGGGTCATGCAAAAACCTAATTAACCTATGCAGCTAGGGTAAGTCAGGTATTGCATCCACGAGAAACATATGGTTAATGTTACACGATTCGTTTGATTATTTAATATATGTTACGTAACTAAAACCAAATCATTGAATACTTTAACTATTGTCTCTTGGCTGCAAAAATTGGATTTTGGAATGATTAAGAAATTAAGAAAACAAAGTGAAAATGAGTAAACTTGATTAAGAAGATAATTATGAAAACAAGTAATCCACTCCGGGATTAAGGTTTGGTTTTCAGTGATCGTTTAGTTTAACTTGATGGAAATCCTTAACGGGGATTCTATGCATGTATTGATTAAGTGATATCGATAATCAAGACTTAATGGATCTTAATACACAATACCAATTCAATTAGTAACCCAAACTTTGCAATCATACAACTTACGCAAAATTATATGACATTCGAATCAAGATTAACCAACATAATTGTTTAAACAATCAAAACACAAGTCATACTTATAAAAGAACTTAACGGGTTCTAAAGTTTAATCCAACACAAGTCAAACATAAACGAGAATCTAATCACACAAAACTCGTTATCCGTAGTAGATCACAAGAAGACTAGCTGCTCATTGTTATTGAATGATCTTCAAAATCATTGTTGATTTGCATAATGGGTGATTGAATGGTGTTAAAACGATGTGGAATGATAAATTTTTGGCCTAGGAACTTCCAAAATCGTCTTAGGTCGAATTGGGGGCAAGTGGTGGGTGAAACCTAACAAAAATGTGATTTAATAGGTGTTTCACGGAGGTCCTGGCGTAGGCTACGCCAGCCAGCGTAGCCTACGTTGGGGTGAGTTCTACTGTTTTTTAGCTGAAGCTAGCATAGCCTAGGGTGGCTGCAGTAGGCTACGGTAGGAGCTTTTCTGCTGCACTTTGAATCTTTATTTCTTGACCCCTCCAATGCCTTGTTTCACCGTGTAAGCTTCCAACTTGGTTATTTTACCTACAAAATCACTTCAAACTCCTAGTTAACCTATTCAAACTAATCAAATGCATAAATACGAGTGATCATACTTAATATTTAACATTTATACACTTAAAATACCATTTCAACATACTCACATTATTCGCCATCACCATAAAAACCACTTTTACATTTCAATGATTTGGTTTTTTATACGTAACAAACAACACAAAGTAATGATTAATTTATTACTAAATGATAACCAAACAGAACAATGAAATGGAATGATTTATTTCATTCCATCATCTATTTTATTCTCTCATTCATTTTATTCCTTCATCCATTCTATATTTTATTAGTAAGGATAAAACTTAAAAGGACCAAGTTACCCCACATGCGAGGCTTATGACCTGATTTAACGGATAAAAATAATGACCGTTAGAGTAAAGGTCGTAAAGTGTTACAAAATATATAACATAAAGGACGTTTACTATAATTTGCTTAATATAAAGACGAAACATGAAATTTGGTATAAACCTAAATGACAAAAAGTGTAATTTACTCTAATTACTAATAATATTATTTATTTTTTAGATTAAAATTAGTTTTTAGAAAAAAAAGATTTATTAATGTTATTTCTATGTAAACAAATTTTTATAAACATCAAACTTTTTTATAATACGATAAAAATTAAAAACTTGTGCTTAAAAAAGTAAAATTTTTATAAATTAAATATAATTAGAATTCAAACTTATAATAAGAAAACTTTTTAAGATGACATTTTTTAGAAGTTTGCTTTGAAACAAAATGTTTAACTTTTAAAAAAAGCTTTAAAAAAGGTTTAAAATGTTGATATTATTTTTTTATAGTTCTTACTCATACATAAATTCAAATTTATCTTATCTTATTACTCATATATAAATTCAATCTTGTGTTATCTTAAAATATCATTTGATAATTAATAAATATAAATTCAAATTAATAACTTTCACTCTATTTAATATTTAATTTATTTAATTCGTGTCATCGATTACTAAAACAACTAGTTTGATATATTTATTAACTTCTATGGTACAAAGTCATGGATATTTCAGTTTCTAGTATTTGTCAAATTTGAAGTTTAAACATAGAGCAATAAAGTCAATATTTCCATTGTGGCATTAACTATCATTTAATCTTAACCATCAGGTGAGAACATAGAGGTGTTTAAGAAAAGGTAAGACCAACAATCCTTAGTCCATTGTTAGGTTTACTAACAATGATACTTGATCCAACGGTTGAGTTGAAATACTTTAATATTTTATGAAATAAAGAGAGGTCATGGTTTAACTCTCATATGTCACAAAAATAGGGTTCTAGATTAGGCTAAGAGTTTTTCTCATTTAATATGAGTTTTCTAGTCTCAAGTTCGGGACTGATGTACAAATTTCCCTACGAAGACGTGTCAATCTAGTGTCCAGAGGTTCCATACTCGAGTAATGGAGATGATTGAGTGGGTTAGTGACCAATTAGTCATTAAAAAAATTTGTTAGGCTTAACATGGAAACTCATTGTCACGTTTATTGTGGATGTTACACCTTTTTATTGTATGTGGTGACTAGATTATACTATGTTATATGTATCACCTACTATATGACAAACATTTAACCTCAAATATTGTTTGAAGTATGTTTATCTTCTGCTTATGTTGTGTTATGTTTAAACAACACTAATGGTTAGATTATGTTTAAAATTTTGATGCAATGTGTGGTTGATTTTTGTTTATGTTGCATATGCTTAATTTATATATCTTCAAAACCTTCTTAGCCTTCAGTTGTCTCTTTGTTTGATTTTGTACATTTCAAGTATTTCTCATTTTCTTGTGATACATGAAGTTAGCAAAGAACATTCTCAATAGATCCTCTAAAGTGTCATGCATATGTGATAATCAGCTCACATTTTTTTATAAAAGACCCAACAGAATACAACAAAAGAGTAATAACGAGCCAGTGGAGTTTCAAATTTTCTTGAAAACTCCCTCTAATTTCAAGATTCACTGTAAAGCTATTTTTTTACAAAACAAACAGAATATTACACACAAAAATTCCTACAATCTTTACCCCTTTTTTGAAAATTAAGTGCAGATTCAAGCTTTTCTATAAACCCACTCTGTTTTCGTCCTGATATCCCGAAAAAAGTGGGTTTTTTTCGGCTTTTTTCTGCTTTTTTCTTCCCTGGATTACTTATTTCTTGATGCAATTTTGATACTGTTGCTAACACCGAATCTTCTAGGCGACACGCATGTAATTCTTGGTGACAAGCACATTTCCTCCATAGCACGCGCTTGTAGCTCCAATGGGTAATCCCGAACACACCCAATACGGGGCCCAGCTCCCGTGGTCCACCTGCAAGTAAGTTGCTTAGCCAATTGAAATGATTTGTTTCCTTTATGTGAGTTTATCCTCTTCATAATCTTCTCATGTGGGACCTCTTCATCAAAAGCTTCATCTTCTTCACCAAAATCAAATAGATTCCTTTTGGAAACCATAAGTTCAATATCAGAGAAAAACTCCTCTGCTGTATCATACTCGGTGGTGGTACTATCACTGTCATAATCAGGTTCAGGTTCAGGCTCATGTTCAGGTTCAGGTTCAGGTTCAGGTTCTAGAGTTTTTCTCTGGAAAGCCATAATAACTTTTTCATTTTTCGGGATTTCAAGTGTAGTTATCTTTGACTTAATTTCAGTTGTCAAATGCAGGCTTTTAACCTTTCGATCCTTTTTAGAGTTCTTTCGATGGTAGCTTTTGGTGTTTGTTTCTAATGTGGCTCCAAATATAATAGGTTCTGATACACTGTTTCGCATCCCAAATCCCGCCACTTCAAATGGAAGTTCTTCACCATCATCTGGGCTTTTCTGCAAGATTATGCCATAGAAAGTTGTTTTAATACAAGTTGCAGTTTTGACCACATATGGAAAGTTTGACATGAATCTTGAGGTCACAATATTGACAGGAAAACGGGTGAGTCTTCCGGTTAACAATACAATATAACCCACGTTGACTCATTTGGATTCTTATTATGACATTATTTACTATAATCTTTAGTTGTTTTACCTTGACGGCTTGGAGATCGACACGATGTTGCTCAAGGAACGACATGAAAGCATTAAAGTTTTCTACCGTCGGGAGGTAATGTCCACTGTGAGGCCAGACAGCCTGTCAATTTTAGATATAATTTACTCTCTGCAAGATTATATTCTGTGGTAAAACTTATTATATATAAATGATTATAGACGTTACCTCTAATATACCATTTCTAATCACCACTCGACCAGCAGATATTGTAGCTCCACCGGCTAGAAAACTTGAATGTTGAAATTTGCCTTTTTGTTTCGTCCCGATATATAACACCATTGATGTGCTAAGCACAAATATCCACTTGGTGTCCTCTGGTCCACCCGTCGTATCAATCACAGTCTTGCTCAGTTTGTACATGAATTTCCCGTCTTCCACTATAACTTCATATGCCTCCCTTTCAGTCTGTAAATTGAAAAATTCACGATTAAGTATCATATCTGTATGCTCGTCAAGCATATATAATAGAAGGCAATTTCAACCCATTAACGTATAATGGGTGATTTAGGTTATGTTATATCTATAACAGATTGGAATTCACACAAATCTCATAAACTATGTTATGCAAATACTTAACTATTACAAAAATGATATCTTTATTTTTAAAATCATATTTGACACACCAAGTATTTATAGAAAATTTAAAAGGTGTGGATAATAAACGTTCCATGTCAGCCTGAACCGACCCATACATATTCAACCATTTGACCCATAACCGTTCCGTCCAATTTGAGCCTCTAATACTTACAGGGCCAAGATACTTGATGCATTGCTGAAGAAGCTTAGTTCTTGGGCATCTTTCAAGATCCACTCCTTTCCCTTCCCCTATGTCGAGCCTGAGATAATATCATGTGGTATGTATTTAGTTTTAGACATTTTGAGATGTTTAGAGCACTTTTTTATAATCTTTTCTTAAGGTATGATGAATCTTACCAATAGAAAAAGGGCTGTCTGCTCTCACAGTGAAGCCATTTGGCGTAATAAAATTGAAGATTATGACCATAGCGATGTCGAGGATCAATCTGTTATAATAAAAAAGAGTAAATCATTGATTAATCATTAAATGAGTGATTTTGATCGATAATTTATGATAACAAAGTAGTGTGAAGACTTACTGCCTCGAGCCAATGTTGTAAGGCAAGTTTACGAGCCTTTTCATTTTTTGACAAGCCTTTCCCCACCTGCCATTTGAGAATAAACATTAAAGGTTTATAATAAAAGGAAAATTAGATTTGTCATTCGTGTGAAATTGTGGCAATTTTGACTTATGTACTTATGAGTAAACCAAATTGGGTTATGTGTTTTCTATGAAGGGTCAAACAGAAAATAGAAAATGATTAGCTAAGAAGGTAATGGATCAACAGGGTCAAACAGGTCGAATGTCACCAAAGTGTATTTATATTAAACAACCTTAATCATTTTGTTCAAAGTTAGATTATATGTCGTTACTTTTGATGACTAATTAGAAAAAGTTCAAAAATATGTTTGGATAAAATGTGTTTTGGTGAGCCCAACCGACCTCTACCTTACCCACAAAAGACCTGTTTTGACTCAAATCCATTTTGAACCATTGCCCCCACGCACCCATGTTGCCCATCAAATTGGGACATGGGTCTACTTCTTGAAGAAATGAATACCTTAGCAGCTCGAGTTCTTGCTCTTGACCAACGAGAAACAACAGTTTCTGGTTTCTCGACTTCAAAGAATGATACTGAGCTGCATTTCAGCTGAGCAAAATCTAAGAGCTTCCACCTGCACAAATAAGTGTAAAAAATTGTGTTTTAAGGATATTATAATCTATGCAAAAACAATTATACTAAGTAAAAAGAATTAGCACTAACCATCTTTGCTCAACCAAAACTGCACAATCAGCTAGTTGTCTTCTGGTTCTAAAACTTTTATATGTTTTCTGCAGCTTAAGTGCAGCCATATCACGGTCCATGAGTGGCTTAGTCTGTGGGGACTTGGGTCCTTGTGTTTTCGGCTCAGACACTAGAGATACAACCCTCTTTATTTTAGGTTCTGGCAATGGCTTAGGCGATGGTGACTCGGGTCCATGTCCCTTGGTTTCCCTCCCATTAAAACTTAAAGACCCGCGAATCATCATACTGGATTTAAAAGATTTCACTTTTGCAAGCTTAGGAGAATGATGTTCGTCAAAACTAAAGGATCTTAACAATGTCTTCGCATTGTTTTCTTTGATACTTAATGACTTGGACATTAGAGATTCAATGTGATTATCTAAATCATTCATATTTGCTAATGGCCATGAAAAAGACGATCCCATTTGTTCTAATAGCTAAGCAACCTTTTCTTCAACCTGATAAATGAAACAAACAAGTGTTAGAAAACCAAACAGAAGTGACAAAAGCTAACCATTTCCTGCTTTTCAGTCTACAATTACATAAAATGGTAAAAATTTCCAAGTTAGGTACACAAAAATATAATGATTATGTGTCGAGTTCAATATTTGGTGACTTGGTGTGGTTAACCCAAAATGATAATCATAATCATGTTTCCCTTAACACTAAAATGGGTTATTGTGGCTATAATAATCTTTTCAAACACACATCTAAACTCTACCTAGAAAGAATTCCACAAATCACAACTGAATTGATCATAAGAATTCCACAAATCACAATTGAATTGATCATCATAATGAACAAGAACGCCATGAATAGGCACACGAACCACACAAGTGACCACATGGCATTATGTGATGTCACATAGAAGCAGGTTTTAACATTTTTCTTTCTATCATAGAAAGTTGTTAGTTTCAAACATGCTAGATAATTACATATTCACCTCTTGTATTGATGATGATAAAAACTAAAAACATGCTACACTGAAAAATATATATGTTAATATTTTCACAATCTACATCCTAAGAAACTGAAGGCAACCATGATCACACTAAAGACCAAACAAAGAGGGAGAAAAAGAAAAGTGGTCAGAATGGCGGATGGACAGTCCAAACATGGATCGATCATGCTCCTCTTGGATTCCAAGATTGAAGAAAAGTTACCAGATTGAGGACAGTCAATGCACGGTAATCGACCAAAATTTGGTCCCATGCATTACAGCATTAGAGTTTTGGTTTTTAATTATAATGATATGACCGCAGATCATTATAAACAGCAATTAGGTTTAACCTTTTCCCTGAATTAGAAGATATAGGTTCCAATAGAAATGAAAGAATAATAATAATAATACAAACCATAAAGTTCATGCAGTCATATTAACTTCATTTGTTCACACCCGACAACCTTAAAGAGCATCTTCTATATAAAGAAGGGTCAAAAGTAACTTGCACCTTTTTGTGTAAAATATGCTTTTTTTTTCCATTGTTTTGCAACATATATTCAAAACTTTACCACTAACTGCAATCAACCATGCTATGCGGGTAAAATGATAATATCGTGACATGGCATCGTCTCAATAGTTTCTGATGATGATGTGCCACTACACCATTATATTTGTAAAAAACTGAAAAGTTTATTGCATGTAACAGAAAAAAGGACTCTTTTTTTCTTAATTACAATTTAAGAAGTAGAAAGTGAGATGCATCTTGATGTATTAGACCCACCAAAAGATAATTCAACCCTAAACATGAAACACAAAAATTGAGTATATTCATCAAGAATGCATTAAAGCAAAATTCCAAAACCTAATCTCAAGTTCTTGGTCAGAAATCATTCTAAACCAACCACACACAAACTTAATCAATAAACACACATCATACCACCACAAAACATCAAATTTGTGTCCACCTGTTCAAAAAGAGTCAAAAGGCAACAAAATTTCTACACAGAAATGCAAAACTCCCTACCCCATTTCAAGTTTATAGCAAGAAATCACAGTAAACCAAGACACACATACACACACACTTGATCAAGAAACACACAGCATACAAGAAGAAAGCATCAAACTTGAAGGCATCAATCAACACACAGGCTCACAAGACACAAAACCCACAAGCAGAAACGCAAAATTACAAGACCCATATCAATCTTTATGCCAGAAAACAACCCAAACAGATAATGAGACACCCATACATACAAACAACTGCATATAATGAGCAAAACTGCCTAAAACAAAGCATAAATGAAAGATTATCACCTTCAATCGAGTAAACTTTTGGTGGGTAGTACAAGATTAGAACCGATTGACTCTTGACAGTGAGAAAGATTCAAGATATACCAAAATGGAATGAGAATCTCAAGGGTACAGCTGTGGGAAAGAGGGGCTAGATTTCTCTCACACACACATGAAACATGTGCAGTGTGTGTAAAATGGGAGTGTGTGAAGGTTGTTGTTGAGGATTTGGGGCAATGTATGGGTGGCTAATAGAGAGATATATAGTTGGTGGAATGATTCAGAGTGAGTAGATTGACCATGGTGACTATTGAGGAACTTTCGTGTTCAGACAGAAAGACGACGACCAAGAAGAAGAATGGCAGATCATTCGTGAACACAACCATCGCCTTCGGTTTCTTAATTCATACAGGGCTTATTAAAATATATAATCATCTTGGATTTTGTTAATTGATAATAATAATCTATGATAAGTTGTTTGGCAGATAACAATAATTATGAAATTTGATAAATAGTGTTTCTTTATATGTTAACAACTATTTGGATCAATGACGAATGACTTGATTATTGACGGATGACTTATTTATACGATCATGTTTATTACTTGAGTAATAAATTTGAGACTATCATTAGAAAAAAAAACACATTAAGTGGAAAACCTTTTAGCTTAATTATTCTCTAATTTATATTTTGTTATCAAATGCACTGATGATCATTTGACTTACACTGCTTTCGGTCACTATAACGACTATAAGTGAAACAAAAGAGACTAATTAATCTAGTGAGCGAAATCAAATGAAAATCAAGTGTAAATTTACGATGATCGTGCGTATGATATTGTTTTGGCAACGAAAGTTTAGGAGCATCTGATTAATATAGTTTAAGTTATTGAAATTTAATATATAGTCAGTAGTTTGATTTGTTATTACTTAAAATGGTTTTTTTAAGTACAATAAACGTAAAATTACCACATAAAAGAATGAAAAGGTTATTAATATCAACTAATATTTTTGGCTACTTGCCTATTTACTTCATGTTAAAATCCTAGGATCCACTACTCACCTATGTAGTTTATGACGTTATAATCTTGATTTCTTGTTGGAATCGATGGAAGACATGTAATGATCTTATTTTCTCAAGCAACACAATATCAATTTATAGTCTTTTTGAAAAAATAAAGACAAAAGGTTTCTTATGAGTGAGCTTAAGATCTAAATTGCAAGGTATAAAATGGAGTAACTTATGTAAACCGGTTTTTATCATGTGGTTTTTTTTCTACTCTGCTAGTTTCTTGTTATACTTTTGTTCCTTTTTGTTTCTATAAAATTTGGGCCTTTAAAACAAATACTATTTGTGAAACAAAAATGTTTATAAATGGAAAGGTTTTAAAGTGTGAGATTCTGTAAAAAAGATTCTATACGAACAAAAGAGGTAATAGTTTAAACACCGTATATGTTTAACATCCCTATTGTCTTTCGTCATGAATTTACGATATGGAGTTTCACATAGTGGTTCTTAACATTATGGGTTAATATATTTCGTTATGGGTTAGCAAAAAATTTCTAGATCAATCTGAACCAAACGATCCAAGGTTTTGGTCAAACTGGTTCGACTGGTCATATTTAATTATATATATACTAATTATTAATTTCTTTATGCATTATGAATTGTATATTTAGTTTTAATGAGTTGTACTTCAATTTGTAGGTGTTTTTTAATCTTAAATTGACTTTTAATCCTAATTTCTTTACATATTTTACAATTTAACAATTAATTTTTTTTTTCAATTTAAACTTTTGTCCCCTTAATTTTCATCTTTTACAATTTTTCGTTTACATTTTGCTCTAAATTAAACGAGCTAGCATACCGTAATGTACGCATGTGGTTTAACGTTTATGCGATTTTTCCCGTTTAACGACCCTATTACTACGCCTGAGTACTAAATTGACTTCATTATTGTTTTTATTATTTTACGTTTCACAAGTTCGGTTTTATTTTTTCATTATTTCTTTTTAATACGAGTTTTTCCATTGTTGATGGTTGTTGACGGTAAGTTGACATTGGTACAACTTTGCACAGGTTTACGCCCCCCGCCGCAACACGGTCGGCTTAGTTCTAGTATATACTAATTATCAACTTTACAATGTATTGATTGTTGTATTATTAGCTTTAATGATTGTACATATATTTTGTTTTTTTTTTTCTTTTAATATTTATTTTAAACCCAACACTTTTACATCTTTTACTATCTAACCTTTAATTTTGTCACTTTAAACTTTCTTCTCATATACATTTCATATTTTACAATTTATTCGTTTTAGATTCCGGTATAAAATTTAAAAGTTAACACATCGTAACATGTGTGGTTTATCGTTGTTATGCATTTTTTTATGTTTAACGACCACATAGTAACATGCGTGGTACTGGATCCACTTAATTATTGTGTATGATATTTTGTATTTGTACGTATACTATTTGATTTTTGTTTATTTATTTTTTAATATGAGTTTTTCTGATGTTGGTGGTCGCTGAGAGTGACGTGACATTGATGCTACTTTGCACGATTTTACGTCCCACCACAACCTGATGGGGCTTAATACTTGTTATTTTTAAAAAACAAATAACATCATAAATGATATAAATATCAAATAAATATATTCAAACATAAACCTAGTTTGAGTAAAATAACTCAAAGGTTTTATCGCTGTTTTGTTAAAAGTTAGACAAAAAAGGTGTTCATATCGTTATTTTCTTCAAACATGTAAAAAGAAAATAATAAAAAATGATTTAGGCCCTAAACCATCAAATCATCACCTAAACCAAATGAATAGCTTTAACCGCATGAAACCCACACACCCATTATCAGATAGTTGGAGCGGCGGTTAACATTAAACCACACAAACCGAACATCCATGGTTGTAAACCGAACATCGAATCATCCTAACAATATTTGTTGTAATCCGTCAATGAGTTCTAATCGGAGGAGGCACCTTATGACTTTCCAAAGTGAAGATCATGAGTTAGAGTCTCATTAGATGCAATATGCTCCTAGTAGACCAAAGGTTTTATCACAGTGGTCCTTTATGTGGTGGGTTTCCCTTGGAATGGTGGGCGAGCCAAGTCACCAGTGATGTCTGTGTTTGCGGACGTGGGTGACCTTTCGTCATTATGCTTACCCGGGTAACCGGACTTAAAAACTATTCGTTGACCGTTCAAAAAATTATTTGTAGTAATTTATGGTTGTATAATCTGATCATGACTTTGAATACCAAAAGCCAGTTGTTTACTAGTCTCCTAATAATTTAATTAAACAACTACCTTTTATCCAATACAATATTTTAATACCTCAACACAAATTTACCAAACAACCCCGAAGCTATTTTCAACTTTTGAATCTCGGCCACGTAGCTCCTGTGCTTCTAAAGTAGTAAAGTTACATAAACACTCTTAAATTTGGAAGAAAAAAACATGAAATTTTAAAATTATATTTAATGTAATGCATTCCTATAGCTACCTCTAGAAGAAATTATTGATAGAGAGACACATCATCTTTTACTTTAAATTTTTTAGTTTTAGTTTGGATTATACAAACACTCATATATATTATTAAAACATTTTATAGTTTTTATCTCTCTCCGTATATCTATATGTATGTATAAAAAAAGATTGAAAAAATGACATAAATTGATTGCAACAATAACATATATTTTTTTATATCGTAGTAGAATTACATATGGATAGCTCATACACGGACTTACATTCACACATCGGTTAGCTCCCACGTTAAAAGGACTCTTGTAAATTAAAAAAAACTTACATAATATATGTATAATAGTTCTATTTTTATAATATAATGGTTAAATATTTAATCTAGAATGAACATAATATAAAATCTCAAAACTTTGTTTTTAGAAGGATTATTTTACTATATAAAATAGGGTTGCGACACAACTTGTTGCCCGTTTACATGTCATTTTATTGTAATCGATTGCTTCTTCTTTTGCTTCTAAAACTAAAAAATAACATAAAAATATAAGACTGAATTGTCATTTTCCTTCATATTGTTTGATTATATTTGTCATTTTTATTCAATATTTTTTTTTGCATATGTCTCCCCAATGTTTTTTTAAAAATAGCATTTTCATCCAAAAAATTAACTCCGTTAATTTAAAATGTTAAATCATTATAAGTAAATGGTTCATTATGTAATTTTGTATATAAAGACGAATACCTAATTTATGTTAGCGTATTGGTGTTAAAAGTCCATAGATGGGGCAAGAAAATGGACCTCGTTTTTAGTGGTGGTCGAGAATCCATTGTGACGGGGTTGTATACTAGAGACCATCTCCTTTAACCGGCATCTTCCTTGTATCGTGATTTAGATTCACTCATTTATGGTTATGTAATTGAAAATTTTTGTTTTGTAGTTTAAAAAATAAGATTAATGGATTTCATTTTTTTGGATGAATATAACAATTTATAAAAACCTTAAGGAGCTAACTAAAAAAAAATCTTTTTTGAATGAAATTAGACCATCTCCTTTAACCGGCATCTTCCCTGTATCGTGACTTAGGTTCACTCGTTTATGGTTATGTAACTAAAAAAATTTGTTTTGTAGTTTGAAAAATAAAATTAACATATTTAAATTTTCTGGATGAAAAATAAAATTAACATATTTAAATTTTCTGGATAAAAATAACAATTTATTAAAACCTTAAGGAGCTAAATAAAAAAAACTTTTTTTGAATGAAATTTGACCATAGAAAGAAAAACTGGATATCACTCAAAATATAGAATTAAAAAGTCTAACAAGTTTTTGTTTGCACCTAATGGCATATATCTCGGAAAACGACCTTTGCAAGTCTCATTTTCTTCATAATTGTACATTTGTGATTAAAAATTGTGAATGGCACGGATTTTCTTTTTTCTTTTCTTTTGGGTAAGATGAAAATTAATATAGAACTTAAAAATAATTGTTTATTCCATTTCTTTATGATTATGGTTGTTCATAAAATTGTTGAATCTAAACATTGCAATTTGCAATAGTTTTATGAAATATTATTAAAAATGTTTTGGAGTCTACGTAAAGTCTTCCTTTAATTCATATTTTTGTCTATCTGAAATTAGCGAGTTAGGAACAAGAATAATGACCATAATGAATTTAGTTGACTACGTTGACTTCTTTAAAATCATTTTTAATACACACATTTGCTAATATTATATGAGAATTTGTTTATTTAACGGTTTAGGTTAGTATTTATATTTTTTTAGTGATGTGTGAAATGAGAAGACATTGAAACGTTTGAATGTTAATAGTGTTAAGACAAAGTCTTTGGACGAGCCTTTCTTGTTTTATAATTAATGTAAATTATGATTGTTTTTTTAAATATTTTTATTTTGTGCTTTTATAGTTTAGAAAAATTAATTAAACATATAAGACTAAAGTTTGGAAGAAGCTCCAAGTGGTCAAAACTGCAAAAGTTTGTTAGAAAAAGCTAAAGTGGTTCATGTGTGATGGGAATTTAGAAAGGAAAAAAAGTTGGAATGTTTAACATTTCATAAAACAAACATAAAATTTAGGTGTGAGGGAGTTGTACCCGTTTAGGGGCGGAACTATGCCTAAGCAAACAGGATCAAATTACCCCATTGATTTTTAACCTGGAACGTATAATATTGAATTTTCACATGAAACTATAGTTTTTTTTAGATGAACCCATTAGTATTTTTAATTTTAAATTATAACCTATAAATTTTCATGGTTCATTATTTAACAAGCATGCAACTAGGGAGGAGGTTACAAGTTCAAGCCTTGTAGGCTACAAGTTTGCTATCTTTTTATTCACTATATAAATTATAAAATTACAATTTTACCCCTAATTTAACATACCTTAAAACCGTAACCCTAAATACCCCCAATCGACCTCACTGCAGCCTCCCAAGTCCATATCGAACCCATGTTCTTTGCCCCCCCCCCCCCCCCCCCCCCCCCCCACCCCCAACCCACATTGACCTCACGAGTCATGATTGTTGTTGCCATTGAACCTATGGCGGCCAGCGACAATCAAATCAGGCGAGGGGGTGAAGTTATTTGCCTATTTGACTATTTTGTATTTCAACTATTCAAGCTTTTAACTGTTTAATCTTTCAAGTTTGAAGGTTGGTTTTTTAAATTAGTTTCTTTATTTGTAATTTGTCTATGAATGAAGATTCAATCATTTAGATTTTGTTTTAGTTATTTTGGTGTTTTAGAAATCTAGATTGTATTATTATTTCACTTATTTGTTAGTTAACTTGTTTGATGATATTTGTATTTAATAATCTAGATTGTATTCAAGCCCTGATTTTGTATTTATTAGTTTTTTAGTTAATCACGATTCATAATATGTGTATGTTACATAAAGAAACACGGATCACTTTGTTGTGAATAAAAAGCCATCAAACGTTCATTCTTCATCTAGTAATAATAATCCGTCAAAAATTAATTTAGATGATCACATGAGGAAACAATTAGTTTGTTTTGGTTTCTACTCGACACACATTTCTTCTATTTATGATAAAAATAGAAATCTAGATGGACATTATGTTTTGGGAATTGGATAATAGTAGCAAAATAGATTAGATGATAGTTTACATGAGAGAACTAACACAAAAACTAGAAACCTTTAAGCCAAAAACTAAAAGAAAATTTTCTATGAGACCTTTAAGCCAAAAACTAAAAGAAAATTTTCTATGAGTTCTTCCATATGAGTTTGTTAATTTGTAGATGGCCAATTCTATGGTTAAATCATATGTCAAGTATATTAAAAAATAAACACTCAAATAGGTACATGCAAAACAACACCAACCAGTATGGAAATGAAGTTTTTATACTACAGACCTTTACTAGCATCATTAGTGAATAAATAGAAAATAAATTTGTAATCACCTTCAAAATGAAAATACTTGAATCATTTTTAAAGTAATATAAATAAAATAATTAAATCACCTAAACAAAACTAAATTATGATATTGGTTTCTTAAAAATCTGAATTGACCCAAAATTATGACATTGGCTTTTTAGAAATTCGCATACTGAAAATGAGTGAGCCCATAGAAAAAAAAAATTATGGTTATGTCACTGTTGTTTAGGTAATATATCTATGGAGAAACAGCATATGGTGTGGAGGGTGGTAATGTAGGCAGAGGATAGCTATTAGCTAGCTAGTTGTCGATGAAGAGAAATCGGTGAATATTCATAGGGTTGAAGAAAAAACATTAAAGACAATAAACACCCATCAAGTCAGAGTCAGAGAATTGGCTTTAGGAAAACTGGAAACATCACCCCCTTGAAATTAAGGAAATTGAAAATTTTGAGGAATGTGTTTCCACGGCAACCCCTCCATGCGGCCTAAGATATTGAGTTTAATATAATTATAATTTCTTGATAAGTAATAAATTTGTCTCTATTTGTTTAAAACTAAAAAAACTATTATTATATAATATTATATTTATTTGATACATCAAATGATTTTTAAAGAGATGTGTTTTTTCTATTAAATTAATTACATAGTTGGTTCCTATGGTATGCTCATGTTGTTGTTGCTCTTGCTGTTGTTGTTGTTGTTGCTATTGTCACTGCCATCGTCGTTGTTGTTTACAGTTGACCCCAACCTTAAACGTCGTCCATCGTCATCTCACCAGAATCCTCGATTTCGCCTTAATCTACCACTACCATTGTTGCACCACCACCCTCTAGTTAGAACATCATCAAATAGGCGAATTAGGTCGTGATTGCAAGCGAGTGGTGTATCAAACGTTGTCGAAACCACCATAATCCACACCTACCAAGACAATTGTTTGAATCAAATGCCATTGCCAGCCTTAGTTGAAGGTTACGAGACCAAGTCAAAGGTAGTAACAACACAACCAACACATCTCAACTCCATAACCACAATCGACTTTAGATTTGACACTAGTGATGTTTTGTGACTGGTGGTGGTCAATGGGAAAACTACTCAACAATCAAAAGTTGGGATTAAGGACAACTAAATAGGATTTAATGGTATCCAACTACTCATTAATCTATCAATCTATCTTTAGTTTTAGTCTTGATAAACTACAAATTTATTTTGGGTGACATTCTAGCTTTGTCTTGATAGTTTAACACTTATGCCTCACAAGTCACTATTGTAAAAAGCCCCATTTCTGGAACTTTTACAATTGGTCATTCGTAGCATAAAACATTTAAAACATGACATTTTCCAGCGAAATTTGAACTTTTCATATATAATTGTAGATACATAACAAAACATTGTTTTTATAGTCGTATCATAAAAACATGACAATCACAACCATCGTCTCAAAATATAGAATGCCAGACTCCGATCGTTCCGGTAGGTATCTCATCCATGCCTGCACTCTTCACCTGCATAATTACTTGCCAACTATTATGCACACAAAATTAGCTACGCTGAGTGAGTTCTAGTTCTATAATAAAATACTTATTCATACATTTCAATAACTTCCACATTTAGTGTGTGATCATTTATCGTTACATACATATCATCATATTCATTTCTTATCATTCGTTTCATTAGCTTTCACTTCATCATAAACGAGATTGCACACAACAAGAGCCCCCTGTTGATCGACACCGAACGTCGATCCCTTTCGGTGCACATCATCATTGTAGCTAACCCCTGCTATGAATACGGATCCATCATTATACATCAGACTCACATAAGTGAAGTCCATCATAGTGCTTGCAAGACTTTTCATAATCATACGAGCCCGGGTAAAATTCGTTAAGTTTCACTTTTCATAATATTATCTTTCCATCCTCTTTACATAATACTTTACTTATTACACATATAGCATTCAAGTAAAGCTTTCATAAAAATATTTTCATCGCAAAAGAAAATAGCTTAAGGCATCATAATTCATCGTAAACCTCATAAAGCATCATAAGTAGGCACATTCGTATCACTTAACCGATCAAGCACTAGCTTAACTATTCATCCTACTTCTCGTACAGTAATCATACATCTCACGGCTAACATCTCAAAAGTCATATGGTTAAGCATTTAACATCACGAAGGTATGCATAATAGTCCTAAAATGTGACATCCGGTAATTTTCCATTACCAAACTCTGTTAGTTTCGTTAGGTCTTGCATACACGTGTCGTGAGCACGCATTAGTTGTCGTTGAAGGTTGATGACTAAATAAAACTAATCTATGATAAACAATAATAATTGTAACATCCGGTTATTTATTATTTTGAAGCCGACAAAGGAAGAAAAAGAAATAAAGTCCAAAGTCGAGGGACCAAACTCGCCCACGAAAGAAAGTCGGGTGAGTGGGAGTATATAAGGGAGAGAGCAGCCCTTACCCTCTCCCCCACAGTCACAAAATCAGCCAAGAGGAGAGAGTGAAGAGAGAAAGAAAAAGAAAAGAGCAAAGTGTCGGTTCGGGTTAGTTCGGGTCGCCAAAATCGTCATGTAGCAAGCCAAATCGAAGCCCTTGTCATTGTGCTCGTTTGTGTGAGTTCTAGGACCCCACTTTTACTTGTTTTCAACCGATTTTGGGGGTGGAAAGCATAAAAACCCATTTTTGTATGTGTATGTGTTTGACCCATTTGGGGTGTGTTGGATATGATGCGTTTGAGTCTTGATTGTGAGCTTGTGTGTGCTTGAATGATGTTGTGGTATGCATCCTAAAGGTTTAGGATGGTCGATTTGGGTTTAAAATGGGTTTAGATGAGTTTGGAGGCCGAAAACCCTCGGCTGCAGTCGGGATGAACTGCATTCTGCATCAGCTAGTGCTAGGCGACCGACTGGAGGCCGAATGGAGGCCATACGGCCGAATAGGGTGCGATTGGGGTCCATTCGCACGATTGGGGTCCATTCGCACGATTGAAGGTCCATTCGCACGATTGAAAGGCCAGTCGCATGGGGGTCATGCGATTGGAGGTCCAGTCGCATAAGTGCTCATCCGCATTAGTCCCATT
>BJCM01192287.1:0-13438 GCA_018326385.1 Flaveria bidentis
AACAAAAATATTCTAAGTGTGAAATCTTCCGAAGCCAAGACTAATATCTTCTGAAGCCAAAGATGAAGTCTTCCGAAGCTTCAGAGCCAAAGTCTTCCGAAGCTCAACACTTGAAGATAGATTTCTTTCGAAGACTTTTAACAATATGCTTTATTTGATGTACTTTTACATAAAGCTGGACCCCTTTCTACTTCAACTCTGTAAAGTCACCAACTTACATAAGTTGGTGAAAAGGTCCATGCTTTTGGTAACTGTACATTGAGGTCTTGAGTCTGTAACTTTCTACTTCATGTACTTTATCCTTTTTTGTAATAGATAAGGATGTGAGTTATGGCATGTCATAGTCACTAGTCAAAAGGCAATCTGTCTTTTGACTCTACAATTGATTTTGTTTTGTGTCTAGTCAATTGTATCTAGCTGGCTTTCAAAGTATGGCCGACTATAGGATGTAGTATAAGTATCTCAGGTTCTTGTAATTTTCTTTTATGCTTTGTAACACTTGTAATAGAACTTGAGAAAGCAATATACTGCAATCTCAAAAACCATCTACTTGTGTATCGTGTTCTCTTGTTCTGTCTCTTACTTACTTACTTGTGTTCTTAGTATCATCTATTGTGGTTAATCTAGTTAACTGTTTAATTAAGTTTAATTTGTTCTCCTCTTTGTGTTGTTGTGTTGTAAGTGATCACCCTTCACCGATCCTGCAGGAACGTATATAAATAATCATAATCATTTAATGTATCATATAGAAATTAACTTTTATTCTAGTAACTAGTACAAACATATGTTCAAACTAGTTTAGTACCCCATGTATTACACGGATTGAATAAATAAAATATAAAATATTAAATAATTAGTAATGAAAATATAATAATTATACAATGATATGATTGAAATTGCATATGAGTAATAATATAAGTAATAACAAAATGATATCATTATTTTAAACTCTTGTTTTTAAACACTAATTGCTTTTTTTAATAAACATTTTATTGCAAAACAAACCGTTTTAAAAATATCAATATTATAAATCCTAATTTTAGTTATTTTGTTTTATAAAAAAACATTTTAAAAAATCATTTTGAAATGCTTCATATTTTTTAACATGTTTGTTGTTTTACAAAATTTTCTTAGTTTTAAAATTTTGTTTATTTAGAAGTTACATTTATAAAAGCATAACCTTCTTAATTTATTGAAAAACAATTTTTAATCTCAAAAGAAATTAATAATATAATTAGTATTTAAGGTAAATTGTTTAATAGGAGAGAAAAGTGGAAAAATTAAAATTAGATACTCTAGAGTTATGTCAAGTGACATTTTAAAACTTTCTTTTATTATAATAGTTATATTCTACATGGATTTTAAATAGAAAATATAAAAACATGGCATGTAACCTGTAAACATTATAATTTATTAGTATAAATTGAATACTTTGATTATCGGAATATACTTGGATTAAAGTTGTTACCTTTTTGGGTTTTTTCAAAAAAAAGGAAAATGAAACTAGATACCAAAGTTGAAAAGGAAAGAATATCTTTTAAAAATCTCAAAACTTTTTAGCAAATTATTATTGCTATTAAACCAGGATAAGAGATGCATATTTATAAGAACTACTAGGTTACACCACGTGTTACAATGGCCTTTTTAGTGCTACTTTTTTCTCAAGCTTGTCGTGTTTACTTGATCATCCAATGGTGTCACTTTCTGGTATTCCTAGCACGAAAAGGAACATTAACTATGCACCCGATGCAAACAAAACGTTGATCTTCCAAAAATATTAGAATATAATCAAACTAATCCATATACAGCAAACTACAAACAACACTTACAACCTGCAATGTACCTTAAACTTGAAAATAATGACTTGATCACCTGGCTTTTTAATCATAAAAAGTCTATTCAAAAAGACGAATTGTATTAAAAAATAACATTTAAATGCAAATTTGGCTATCTAATAAATAGTTAAATTGCACCCAAAGATCATATCCAGATGCTGCTATAATGTGCTACTTGATCGATCATTTGTAAAGGACCTTGAAACTAAAATTAGCAGGCTACATAAATCACATGTCGAAACATTTTCATGAAATCAAAGAGGTAGTTTGAACACCTAATGTTCATTTAATTGATTCATTTTGTGACTAAACCGAATAAGAAATTTAGTATACCAAGTGTGTGGCGATCCTTGTATAGTTTATATATGATTTTGTGTTGTACCTACATCAAAATTTATTTATAAGAAAGAAATAAAAACACATTAAGAAAACATTTGAGATATACAATCACATATGTAGAGAATTATACAATCACATATGTAGAGAATTACAAATTACAGTTCTTTTTTCTTCATAGGTGTGTTATATGATCATCCAGTTTCAGTTGTGTGTTTTAATCATGAATTGCATCATTACAATTCCCTTTAATCAGCTTTGCTTACTATTTGCTGCGGTTTTTGTCATATTAATATTTAGGGGCTGTTTGTTTTCAGCTGACCGGACTGACCCGGCTGACCCGACTGACTTGGTCAGCGGGTCAGCCCGTTTGATATGCAAGGGGTATGGGTTGACCGGGACCTTGCAGCTGACCCAGACCTTAAAAAAACAAATGTTGACCCAGACCTCCCTTGCGCAGCCGACTGAGCACCTCCTTTGCGCAGAGGCGGTGAGCCTCCACTTGGCGGCTACTCTAGTCATTTCAGCTCCTATGGCGGTGGTGGTGGTGGGTTTGGTGGAGGGTATGGAGGGAGTGGGCTTGGTGGGTCGTATGGGCGTGGTGGAGGTGGAGGTTATGGGGGTTATGGCGGTCTAGGTGGTGGTTATGAGCCTGGTGCTGGTTCGGATTATGGTGGAGCAGGAGGACCGTATGGAAGCAGGGCAGGTTATGGCGGTGGTAGTGGTCGGTATCACCCTTATGGCAGATAGGTGCCATCCTAACCTTTTGTTTAGGAGTTCTGAAATAGAAAGATGGCATGTGGATGTGTAATTTCTGTATGGGATTATCTTTGCTTAAAGTTTGGTAAATTCAAATGAATTTTGAAACTGATAAGTTAAATGACCAAAGCGTTATAGGAATTTGGTAAATTCAGTAGAGTCAGTCAGATATTATCAAACAGCCAAGTTTTAGTCAGATGCAGACCCAGTCAGAACTTCTCACTGGGTCAGCTTCTGACTCAGTCAGATCTTACTCAGTCAGCGCAATCAAACAACCCCTTAGTCCAAGAAATTCAAAGCAATCAATATACCATGTAAACTAAGCATGATGAAGTTAATTATGAATTTCTATACATGACCCATTTCAATATCAATCATTTAAGAGTCCAAACACAAATGTAGAAAACACGGATTATTTTAGAGAGAAACATACTCTTGCTTCGTTCTCCTGGCCTTCTTCATGGCTCATGCCATCAATTAGGATTTTTATACAATCAAAGATAATCATAAGAATCTAAAAGAAATGTAGAAAACACAAATTAATATAGAAAGATACCTGATATATTTCACTTGCCATCATGGTCAAGGGCCATCATACAAACCCTAGCAACCACCAATAGAGCATTCACAACCCGTTTTTTAAAATTATGTGGTTGTATTCCCTATATTATATGATATGGATATAAGTGGTTGTGACTGAAAATATAAAAAATTTACTGTTCAATCTGTATTTTTGGAAAACATTGTTCAAAGCCCTATGATGATTTTAATATATTTTAAGTAGTTATGAATGGTGGCCGGAGAGAAAAAAAATGATAAAGTTGAAAATGAGAGAGAAAAAATAGTGATTTTTAGTGTAATTATATAGATTAACTCCAATAAAGATAGGGAATGCGTTGTCAATGCTCTTATCACCCGTGTGGTTATTATTACAAATTGCCTTTCATGGCACCGAACACTGTTTGCCGCCGCCAGAGAATAACCGAATATTTCTATTTCGACTCGGTTCTCAAAAGGGTTTAACCGCCCATGTTCAAAATAATATAAGTTTGATGATTTAGAACTTACAATAAGCCTTCCATACAACACATTTCATACAACACATGACATGATGTTAAGATTTGAAAAAAGTAAATAAAATAAACAATAAGCGATGATGCAAATGTACCTAAAAGGACAATAAATTTCTATAGTTGTGGAACGGTTTTTGGCAATAGACCAATTAATCTAAATGTTAAGGTAATTTGACACAACTTGATTGATGTGGGCGCCAGAAAAACTCCACTTTTAGTATTTTAGCAAAACGAACTTTACACTTGTGTCACCATCTTTTTTGGTGTGTCTATTTATAGCAAGGTTGAACAAAAATGTATACATAACAATTCCACAATGTAACATTTAAAGGCCTATAAATAGGCATGCACTTTCTTATGCTACAAACTCACTCTACTCGTAGAACGTTTTAACATGGAGAGTGATGATCGTGATGTGAACAAGGCGTTTCCGATAGGTGAAACACCGCAAGAACATAGGTTTTCACACGTTCCTAAATGTTATGAGCTCTCAACATCCGATAAACCTAGTTTGATCCCTGAAATTGCTTATGTTGCCGTCATTGACTTTGCTGGACTCGATGACCCTATTCAACGCCCCGATATCATCAAGAACATTGGAAAAGCGTGTCGAGAAAATGGGTTCTTTCAAGTAAGTTTTATATATATATATATATATATATTAATAGTGTATACATTTTCTTACACATGTACACAAGCTAGTATTTCTTTTAACATTTTTTTTCATCGTGACAAGATAATCAATCACGGGATACATCAAAAGGTGCTCGATGAAGCACTCGCAACTGCGTTTGAGTTTTTCAATTTGCCAATGAAGGAGAAGACAAGATACATGTCGAATGATGTTCACAAGCCGGTTCGTTACGGGACAAGTATAAAGGATGGAGAGGACAAAGTTCAGTTTTGGAGGATCTTCCTTAAGCAGTATGCACATCCTCTCGATGAATGGATTCAACAATGGCCTGATAACCCACCCGATTATAGGTGATCTTTAAAACCTCATGTTATTTGTACAGTTGTTTAAATAAACATATGACCATATTATAAATAATATTTACATATTAAAAAACGAGAACATTAAAAAGTTATATTCTATATATCTTTTTGCTAGTTGCATTTATGTCAACCCTAAATATTTTTAATTATTTAAATAACAGTTTCTTACACTTATAATATAACATTAAATCTTATACTTAATTACAAGAATTTAAATCCATGCTTTATTAAATCCATGCTTTATTGGTAGGGGTTAATAACTAAATGTCACTACATTATAGTAAAAGTTAATAAACATATACGTTTTATCAAATACTTTAATGAGATTTATAAACATACCGACTTGAATTGATACGTCATCATATCTATTTTTGTCATCTTTTAATAATAAGGTTAGTTTTGAAGTACTACTTTTTAGTTTCTAAAACAAACCCCACTTGACTATAATATATAGCATCACACCTGAAACTTCATTTCATGGGCGTCTATTCTTTTAATTTTCACCGTGAATCCGGAACCCGTTGGAACCTTAAAAATGGGAAAATATAAAATAAAATAATCTCAAACAATGTGTACTGGAGTTAGTTTTGGATATTATGCATTAAAAAAATTAACCCCTAGAAATCTGATTTATTAGAAAAGTTTATATGGTGTTATATTATATAGAAAGACCGTTTGACAAGTTTGTTTTACTTGTCATATGATTATAAGTTGTGACATGATTTGGTCAAGGTTGCACTAATTCGACCCTTTGAGAGTTCTCTCTATATATAAAATTTACACATAGCGGAACTTGTAATTAACACACGTCATGAGTTACGTTAACATACTAAATATACAGATATACTTGGCACATATGCACTATTACAAATTAAATTTGTACGTTACCCGTATTTGTACATTATATGTCGTTAGTTAGTATATATGACGTTTATCAAAAATAATATTTGTATCTATCGTATACTTGTTAAACTATAATATAGAGAAAAGATGGGGGATTACGCTGTGAAAGCAAGACTGTTGGCCATTCAAATCATGGGAGTGATAACTGAGAGCTTAGGAATCGGCTCAAAATACATGGAAAAAGAAATGGAAGACGGGATGCAAGTGATGGCAGTTAATTGCTACCCACCATGCCCAGAACCAACCTCGACTCTTGGGCTACCACCTCACTCGGACTATAGTTGCATAACAATAGTTCTTTATAGCTCGTCTGGGCTCGAGATCATAGATGCTTCAGATGGCGCTTGGCGATTGGTCCCTCAGCTACATGGGGCTCTCCAAGTGCATGTGGGTGATCATGTGGAGGTGCTAAGCAATGGACTATATAAAAGCATGTTGCATAGAGTTACAGTCAACAAAGACAAAACTAGGGTTTCTATTGCAAGCCTCCACAGCTTGGGGATGTATGAGAAGATGGCAACTGCTGAACAACTTATAACTGATGAAAATCCTAAAAACTATAAGGAAAGTAGTTTTAATGATTTTCTTGATTTCCTCACCAAAAACGATATCGCTGAAGGAAAGAGCTTCATTGGATCACTCAAAATCAACTAGAAGCTCCATAAGAGTATAATCAAAATAATAACTACTTGTGTCAGTGTGTCTAATAAAGGAATAAGATTGGAATATGTTTGTTTGTGTTAATTTTACTGTATTACTTCTAGTTTGTTTTAATTTAATCAAAGCGTTGTAATTAAATATATTTATATATATATATGGGCACGAGTATTAGTGTACTAACTAGATATGTGTTTGAATAAGGTTATAATCTTATTTAATACAAACTGGACCATCTCGTTGTGGAGGAATTGTAAAATCGTGAAAAAACTAACTTCAAAACGTTGTTGTAAGCCTATGTGTTGAGGGGGATATAAAAGCGTGAAAAAATAACATCGAAACATTGTCGTGAATCCATGCATTGATAACATATGTAGCTTTATGTAAGAAAAACGAAACATTCATTGTGTCAATACCATTAGAATCATTACATAGAAAATATAAAACTGTTACAAACTCGTGTATTGTGCCCGGCCAATGATAATCCGGAAATGATTTGGTCTTTTGTTGAACATCTGGGTTTTAAACATCGAACATACTTAACTTGCAGTTGCAAATTAACCATCATGTTATAGTTTTATAGAAATGAACGTAGTTATATAATTTATTTTCAATATGTACATATAATTTAAAAATATCTGGAAAACATAAACTGAAAATCAAAAATTACATTAATGTTTTTATCTATTTTTTCTATTGAAAAACCATAATTCATGGTTTATTTGCAACGCCATATAGGTATGGGAATATTGCATAAGGGCTATATATATGTACTAATTAAATATTTTTTTGTTTCTTGTAATGAAAATAAAAATCCTATCGGGGAAATTAGAAAAACATAATTAGTCGTAGGTCTTTGGCTAATGATTTTTTGGTCTAGTGATTTAAGGGGGAGGTTGAATGTTTTGCCTATGTTGAAGGTGTAAGATTTAAATCTTGACATTGGTGAATTATTACTAACTACGTGTTATTAACTTTTAATTACTAACCAACCATTAAAAAAATTTAGCGGGTCTTTGAAATACAAACCTCAAGACAATACCCTTTAAATCATAACCACCGAGCCAAACAAACGGGTATTAGTAATGAAATTTAGATTCACTCTACATATATAGTTGCACCGTAATAAAGAATAATAAATTCACTGTCCAAACCGACATAGCAAATTTATAGATATATAATTTCTCAAAACAGTTATAATATCATTGAAATTTACATGTATGTTGCAAAATTGGGCAGCGCTATATAGTTTGTGATATTTTAGGAGCACCAGAATATCATGTATTGAAATAAGAGTATTTTATGATATTTTTGTCAAAATAAAATTAAGTGCCAAAATGAAAATTAAATTATTTTATACCTTTCAACACTAATACCCCATGTACGTTTAGCATATTTCTTACGTTTAGGCTGATCAAACAACCTTAGTTTTTATAAATAATTCATGACTTTAAGAGGACGACTGCCAACACCGGGGACCGTATTTTCACATGCATGGTTGGATCTCTTTGGCGAGTGCGAGAGATTTATGGATATTATCGGCGAGGATCGCCCGTGAGAGCAGATGTTTAGCATGGATTTTCACATACTCGTTTTTATGTCACGATTTGTCCAAACACAACCGATGTTTATGATAAAATTCATAACATGAAAAAAAATACTCGTTTTTATGTCACGGTTTGCCCATACACAACCGATGTTTATGACAATATCAATATTCGTTTTTATGTTTTTCAACGAGGCTAAGCGATTACGATCAAACAATAAAAATACACATAATATGATAAAATAAAAATAAACACAAACTCGTATGTCACGATTAGGTTCCATCGTGTGATAAAATAAAAATAAACACACTATTATGATTAAATGTATTAAATATTAAAAGCAATAGGTCACGGTTTGGGTTTGCCCAAACCGTGAGTCACAATTCGCTTATGATTTTGCTGATTGGGGGTTTGGAGTAGGGGGAGTTGAAAGAAGAGATGAACAAAGCCAAATAGTTAAGATGAACAACTACGCACCCGTGAATCGCTTATGATTTTGCTTGACCCAAACAAACCCAGCCACCCAAAAATTTAATTTCTTCACTGGAGTCACGAATAAGAACCCCCTCTAACGTTCATTTGCTTCTCTAATTTCATCCAATGGAGTCACGATTTGCTTCCTTTGATTTCATTGCAATTAAGAAGCCTTTAAACTTCGAATTCATCTAGACATCTAGTGGAGTAACAAACTCACAATTAGGTACTAGGCTAAACGGATTCTCTGATTGTTTGATTCTCTCCCTAAATAAGGTAAATTGCTTAATGTATTGCGAATTGTTTTTCTTTAATTCTTTGTCCTACGGGCAAGTTGTTAATTGATAATTGTTCTAAATTTGTTTTACTTTTGTATATGCTTCTTTTTTTTATTTGCATATTGCTAATTTTTTATTTGTGTTAACTTTTTACTTGTTATAGATTATTAGAATATAAAATCATTAAATCAGTTAGGATTTGTTTTGAATTAACTGATTTAGGAATCATGAATTAATTAGTACTTGTGTTTTAAAACATGAGAGTTTTAAAGATAAAGTTTTAAAAGACCTCCATATTCATCTTTGCTTGAGCCCTCTAAAAACGTTGAGACGCCCCTGATGTTTTTTTAAAGTTGGGTTATAGGGTTTTGGTGGTGGTGTATATGTCACGGTCCGTGACATATACTCCACCACCAAAACTCTAAAACCCAATTAAAAAAACATCTCTAAAAACACACTCTTACCCCCAATAATTAACCTAATCCTAACATGTTAAAACATTATCTGAAAACTAATCGTCACAGTTTGACTTATACATGACGGTTACTTTCTACACCTGACCTAACGATCACGGCTAGACCAAACCGTGACGTTTAGATCTGGTTTTCTCCATAATTTCTATGGTGTACCTAAAATTTCCCTTATAAGCTTATTTAGGAGTTTGGATAGCTTGTATTTAACTCTTTTTAACAGCATGTCAGTAAATTATCTTGGAGTTTGGACAAAAATTTTTTATGGAGTTTTCACAACTTGTTAGGTTGTGTTTTGTTAGTTTTCTGGGTAGATTTCTAATCAGTTTGGTCAAGTTTTATATAGGTTTTTTGACGAGTAAATGGTTGCATTTTGGTAGGGTTTTTTTGACAGGTTTGTAGGCTGCATATTAGCAAGTTTTCGAGCTGGTTTTCACCATCATGAACTTAACCTAAATGGAGATAAACTCAAACCGTGAAACAAAACTAAAATAATTGTTCACTTTGGTTTGATTTTTACCTTTGAACAGTTTAATTTTGATTTTAGTGATAAAATCTTCATCTTCATACTTTAATAAAAAATAAATTGGTATGTTACTTGTTATCACCATATTCATTCTCATCAAAATTTTCTTGTTTTTCTCTTCTATTAAATAATTATATTAATTATTAAAAATATTAATTATTTATTTTTACATTATAATTAGCTTTTTAATAAAAATAAGAAAGAATTTTTTTTATTAATGCTATTTCTATAGAGATAGTTTTTTATAAATGACTTTTTTCAAAAAAAATAAATAAATCTATTGTTATGTAATATTTCAAAATTAGTTTTTTAAGTAAATTTTTTATTAAACAAAAATAATTAAAATAAGGGGTAATAGTAACAAAATTTTTAAAATGAAAATTTTTTAAAACGTTATTTTAAAACAAAATGTTTAATTTATATTTATAAAAACAAAAAAATAATTAAAAGTTTCATATTATTGTTTTATTACTTATAACTGTTACTCATACATAATTTCAATCATATAATTTCTTAGTCTATTATTTTATAATAAATAATTTTTATTTTATTTAATATTTTATTTATTCAACCTGTATAATACACGGAGTTACTAAAACAAATACCGTTATAAAAATTATATATATACTAATTACCAACTTTCTTATGCATTATAGGTTGTATAACATGCTTTAAGAGTTGTACTAAACTTTATCTTATTCTTTTTAACCTTCAAAATTTTCATTTTAACTCAATACTTTTACATATTTTACATTTTAACCCAAATATTTTTTTACTTTTAACTTTGTTTCCTATACTTTTTATATTTTAAAATTTTTCGTTTTGTATTACGGTCGACATTTTACAAGTTAACATGTCGTAGTGTGTGTGTGTAATTCAATGTTTTTATATGTTTTTTCACATTTCACGGTACCATCGTAACGCGCTAGTCCAAAATCGACTTAGTTATTGTTTTATATGTTTTATGCATTGCCTAACGGTGATGTGCCATTGATTTTACGTTTTGGTTGGTGGTCGCAAACGGTGACGTGTCCTTGGTGCTAATTGGTATGATTTTACGTCCACCGCAGCAACACAGAGGACTTAGTACTAGTTTATTCTAAAAACCATGAAAACCGCAATTATATTGCAATGCCTTGTGATAGTAGTGGAAGATAAAATCATACAAGTACAAATGCATAATGTACAAGCACAAATGCAGAATATACAAGCACGTTCGACCGACGCATACAGTCGAACCCCTATCTCCTTCATCGCCCCTGCTTAAACCCTAATCAAGAACCCTAAATCAGTTTCTCTCAAATCCCTTTGAATCAAATGGCTCTTTCAAAACCCCTCTTCTTCACTCACCTCAAATTGCTCCTAACAACCCACCGCCACCACCACCCCCTCCGGCCGGCGGTCATATCCCTCCGCCACCTGTCATTCGCCACCCCAGAAGACGCCGCCGCCGAACGCCGTCGCCGAAAACGTCGCCTCCGCATCGAACCACCACTTAACGCCCTCCGATCCACCACCCAATCTCCCCCTCGAAACCCTAACCCAAACCCTAATTCAAACCCTAACGCCCCCAAAATTCCCGAACATGTATCTGTTCTCACTGGCAATCGACTCAATTTACACAATCGAATCCTCAAATTGATTCGTGAAAATGATCTACAAGAAGCTGTTTTGTTAACTCGTCACTCTGTTTATTCCAACTGTAAACCCACCATTTTCACCTGCAACGCTGTCATGGCGGCATGTCTTCGACAGTCTAAATACGCTGAGCTTCTTAATCTCCATCGGTTCATAACACAAGCAGCTATCGCGGCGAATATCGTCACGTATAACCTTGTAATCAATACGTATATGGATTGTGGTAAGATCGATACCGCTTTGGAACATTACAAGCAGTTGATTGAGAATGCCCCTTTTGATCCCAACATGACGACTTATCGGATTGTAGTCAAAGGGCTTGTTGATAATAATAAGTTGGAGAGGGCTTTGGAAATCAAAGATGAGATGCTGTCAAAAGGGTTTGAAGCTGATCCGATTGTTTATGGTTATTTGATGTCTGGACACGCGAAGAACGCGAACCATGATGGAATCTTTGATCTTTATGATGAGTTGAAGGGGAAATTAGGTGGATTTGTGCAGAATGGGGTTGTTTATGGCAGTGTTATGAAAGGGTATTTCTTGAAGGGAATGGAGAAAGAAGCTATGGAATGTTATGAGGAAGCTTTAGGTGCGGATTCAAAGGTTAAAATGAGTGCAATGGCTTATAATTCGATGTTGGATGCGCTGTTTAAACATGAAAAGTTTGATGATGCACTGAAGCTGTTCGATAAAATGCTTGAGGAGCATAACCCACCGAAACTGTTGACTGTGAATGTGGGAAGCTATAATGTGATGGTGGATGGGTACTGTGCGCACCAGAGGTTTGATGATGCGATTAATGTGTTCAATAGCATGGGGGAGAAACGGTGTCACCCTGACACGCTTTCGTATAATAATCTGATCCAACAGTTGTGTGACAATGGGATGTTGGCTAAAGCGGAAGAACTTTACAAGGGCATGAGTGAGAAAGGGGTGAGTCCAGATGAATACACTTTTGTTGTGTTAATGGATACCTGTTTCAAAGAAAACCGTCCTGATGATGCAGCTGCGTATTACAAGACAATGATCGAATCCAAATTGAGGCCAAATTTGGGGGTTTATAACAGGTTAATGAAGGGGTTAGTAGAAGTTGGGAAGGTTGATGAAGCAAAATCGTTCTTTGATATGATGGTGCCGAAGCTGAGAATGGATGATGATAGCTATAAGTTTATAATGAAAGCTTTATTTGAAATCAAGAAACATGATGAAGTTCTTGAAATCATTGGTAGAATGTTGAGGGAGGATCCTTTGGATTTTTCAGATGAACTGCAGGAGTTTGTAAGGGAGGAGTTGAGGAACGAACAGAGAGAAGATGATTTGGTGAAGTTGATGGCGGATGTTGAGAGAGAGAAAGCGGAGGCTGCTGCTAAAGAAGCCGAAGAAGCAGAGAAAGCAAAAGCTAGTGCAAGAGCTGCTGTTTCCTCGTTGTTACCATCAAAGTTGTTTGGTGAAAAGATCGATGCAGAGAATGAAAATGAGGCTGATAATGAGTCGGGTGGTGGGGTTGTGGCGGAAATGGATGATGGTAAGGTTCAGGTGCAACAGGGTGATTCAGCCAGTGGGCAGGTAACTGCATGAAGATGCTAATGTTCTTATTGATTAAGCAATTTATCAAGGTGTTATAAACTAAATGAAATGTTTCTTGAGTTGCATGTGGTGCTAGAAGATGAAATTATGAAAATGATGATGATGATTTCTTCATGGGAAATCTATATTGGTATTACTTGATCTTGCATATGCACTATATTTTGGTTTTAGGAAGCATATCTCTGCATTCAATTAATAGGTTTATACTCTCATTGAATAAATGATACATGCAATTTTGTTTTTTGTATTCGGGCTATGGTAACAAAAATGTTAAGTGGCCAATAGAGTACACTCCTAAAAACTATTAGTTCTCTAGTAGTGTGAACCTTTTAAGGGAGGATATACCTTGGCTGGGCTGG
>BJCM01192293.1:0-20816 GCA_018326385.1 Flaveria bidentis
TCTATGTTCTATTACAAGTGTTACAAAGCATAATAGAAAGATACAAGAACATGAGATACTTATACTACATCCTACAGCCGGCTATACTTTGAAAGCCAGCTGGATACAATTGACTAGACACAAACAAAATCAATTGTAGAGTCAAAAGGTAGATTGCCTTTTGACTTGTGACTATGAAATGCCATAGCTCACATCCTTATCTATTAAAAAAAGGATAAAGTACATAAAGTAGAAAGTTATAGACTCAAGACCTCAATGTACAATTACCAAAAGCATGGACCTTTTCACCAACTCATGTAAGTTGGTGACTTGGAGAGATGCAGCGGAAAGGTGTTCAGCTTTATGGAACAGTACATCAGATAAAGCATGTTACTAAAAGTCTTCAAAAGAAATCTGTCTTCATGAATTGATGCTTCGAAAGACTTTGTCTCTGAGGCTTCGGAAGACTTCATGTTTGGCTTTGGAAGATATTGGTCTTGGCTTCGGAAGATTTCACACTTAGAGTATTTTCAGTTTCATGTGTGAAACTTCCTAAGCATTCTTCTTTAATGTACTTTTGCAGCATGCAGGATAGACTTAAGATGTTTAGGTTACATCAGCCTCTTCATTAATCTCTACATAGTGGTTCTACTTTTCTTTATGATGTGATCCATGACCTCAACAGACTTCTCAATAAAATGTAAGGACTCGTCGATCTGGATGTCATCCAATGGGACATGCAGACTTTCGTCATACAGACACTTTCTTAAACTTGAGACATGGAAAACAAGATGAACCCTGCTAAGATCAGAAGGTAGTTCCGTTTTATAAGCCACTTTCCTGATCCTTTTCAGGGTCTTGAAATGTCCTGCAGATCGTGGAACTAGTTTACCCTTCTTCCCAAAGCGAACGAATCCCCTCCATGGTGAGACCTTAAGAAGAACCATACCCCCAACTTGAAATTCCAACGACTTGCGTCATTTATTAGCTAACTCTTTTGTCAATTTCTAGCAACTTCAAGGTTCTTACGGATCGTAGAGACTTTATCGGTCATTTCTTGTATGAGCTCAGGACCACTGATGAAATTTTCACCAAAGTCTGTCCAACAGATCGGGGAATAACATTTACGACCATAAAGTGCTTCGAAAAGTGCCATCTTGATACTCGAGTGGTAAGTATTATTATACGAAAATTCCGCGACAGGTAAATGTGTATCCCAGTCACCACCAAAGTCAAGGACACAAAGACGCAGTAAATTCTCAAGGGTTAAAATGGTTTGCTTGGTTTGACCGTACGTTTGAGGATGGTAAGCCGTGCTTAATCCAGTTTAGTACCTAAGAATTCTTGCATAGATGACCAAAAGTGTGAAGTGAAACGAGCGTCTCTATTGGATATGATATGAAAAGGTACGTCGTGACGACTCATAATCTCATCAACGTATATACGAGACAACCTTGATGTTTTGTAAGTGTCACATATGGGTATGAAATGTGCGGATTTGGTTAAACGGTCAATGATCACCCATATGCTATCATGACCATGAGAGGTGCGAGGTAGTTTAGTTATGAAATCCTTGGATATATGTTCCCATTTCCACATAGAAATCTAGGGTTGTTCAAGCAATCAACTAGGACGTTGATGTTCACCTTTAACCTTTGTACATGCAAGACACTTGGTTACGTAAGTTGCGATGTCTTTCTTTATTCCAGGCCACCAATATTGTCCACACAAACCCATGTACATCTTATTGGAACTAGGATGAATAGAGTAACGAGTTTGATGAGATTCATTCATGATGAAGGTACAAAGATTATCAAGATTTGGAACCCAAATTAGATTCAAGAAGTACAACAAACCATTGGGTTCCGTTTCCAATTGAGCTCAAAGATTGTACTCCAATTCTTCAGCCGTTTTTCCTTCCTCTTGAATCACTTGTTGAGCCTCCAACATACAAGTCTTGATGTCATTCTCAATCCTTAAATTTCTCAGTAGCATCATAGTCTCGTTAACATCCAGACGAATCTCAGTATCGAATTCCCCTAAGGTATCAAACCATTATCGTTGATTACGAATTTCTTGAAATGAGACCATCTTGTTATGAATCTTACGACTTAGTGCATTAGCTACGACATTCACCATTCAAGGGTGGTAACGAATGTCACAATCATAATCACTAATCAACTCGACCCATCGATGTTGTCTCATATTAAGATCCTTTTGATTGAAAACGTGTTGAAGGCTTTTGTGATCAGTGTAGACTATACATTGTGTCCCATAAAGGTAATGACTCCAAATCTTTAAGGAAAAAACTATAACACCAAGTTCCAGATCATGTGTCGTGTAATTCACCTCATGGAACTTCAGTTTGCTTGATGCATATGCTACAATCTTTCCTCATTGCATGAGAACACAACCAAGGCCTTGTCTAGATGCATCACAGTATACGGTAAAATCATCATTTCCATTGGGAAGGGTCAAGATTGGAGCATTACATAGTTTGTGCTTTAATGCTTCAAAGGCTTCTTCTTGTTTAGATCCCCACTCAAATGGTTTATTCTTTTGAGTCAAGAAAGTAAGCGGTTTCGCAATTATCAAGAACTTGGCAATGAAATGTAGATAATAGCCAGCAAAACCAAGGAAAGAACAAACTTCGGTTGGGGTTGTAGGAACACACCAATTTTTCACAGCTTTCACCTTTGCAGGGTCAACATGAATTCCATGGCTATTTACCACGTGTCCTTGAAATTGGACCTCCTCATTTGAAAACTTGGCGTACAGTTGTTCTTTCTTTAACAGCTCAAGAACTTGTCGCAAATGAAGTTCATGATTGGTTTTAGACATTGAATAGATCTGTATGTCATCTATGAACACAATCACAAATTGCTAAATATGGCTTGCATACTCAATTCATGAGATCCATAAAGACTGAAGGAGCATTTTTTAACCCAAAGGGCATAACCATGAACTCGTAGTGTCCATATCGAGTATGGAATTTAGTTTTTGGGATATCATCTTCATGAACTCGTAATTGATGATATCTAGAACGTAAATCAATGCGAGGAAGAGGGTAGAGGTTCTTGATGGTAAGTTTGTTGAGCTCATGATAATCGATGCACAAACAGAACGATCCATATTTCTTTCATCATGAACAAAACAGGTGCACCCCAAGGCGAAGAGCTAGGATGGATAAAGCCCTTGTCGGACAGTTCTTGAAGTTGACTAGCTAGCTCTTGCATTTTCGATTATGCAAGTCGATATGGCGACTTAGCCACGAAGTTCACTCCCAAGAAACAAATCGATCTTCATTTCTAATTCACGCACGGGAGGTAGACCACTAAGGTAATCGGGAAACACCTCTGGTACGTCTCGTACAATCGGTACTTCCTTAATGTCTTTCCCTTTGACTTTTGTGTTGACCACGTAAGCCAAGAAAGCCATGTAATTCTTGCTTAGTCATTTTCGAGCTTGAGTACATGACATAAGCTTGAGTCCTTTGGAGGATTTTTCACCAAACGCTTTCAACGTATCCCCCAAAGGTAAAGGTATTCAAATGCACCTTTCGAAACAAATGATTTCTGCATGATGTTTGGCTAACCAATCCATGCCAATGATGACGTCAAAGCTTCCAAGTTTCATAGGAATAAGATCAATAAGGAAATTATGTTCGTTTAAGCTCAAGATGCAATCACGAATAACGACATCAATGGTGATGGGTTCTCTATTTGCGACTTCAACGGTGAGAGGTCTTTCTAATTTCGTATATGTCTTAGCAAGTATAGGATCAAATTCTAACGAGAAAAAACTCTTATCGGCTCCCGAATCAAACAGAATGTAAGCATAGGAAATATTAATAAGAAACACACCTATTCAGTTTTAAAGACGTTTAACGATACCGGTAAAGCAACAAAAGAACTTAGATCATAAAGGTTAAGGTTGAATTAGACATACCATTAAAAACATCGTTGTTTGCTTATGCTTGGTCTGCGTTGATGTTGAAAGCACGTCTCCGGGCTTGTTGAACATTACCCAAAAGATGAGGGCATTGTGGGCGAAAATGACCAGGTTCCCCAAAGTTATAGCAAGCACGGTTAGCAACTAACATGGCGTTGTTTGGTGCACGGTGACAAGTAGCCACGAAGTGCCCATATTTACCGCACAGTGAACAGATGCGACATGGGCTATTACCTGCATGGTGATACCTACAGACATTGCACAAAGATTGAGGACTAGCATAGGCCCTAGCAGTAGGTGCTTGTGCAACAGGAACTGGCTGCCTTTGAGGTACTTAGGGTGTAGCCACAGTAAAGTTTCGGGCTGATGTGAACTTGCGCTTATTGTTATTGTAGGACAGTTCATTCTTACCCTCCTTAGTTGCTTTAGGAACCACCGTCTCAGTCTTTTTAGCACCTTTAACAAACAAGGTGCTCACTATAATGTGGTTCTCAGTGAGTTGAGCGGTGATGGTAATTGCATTCTTTAAAGTTGTGGGTCTACTACCCACCACAATATCTTGAATTTAGGGTGGCACCCCCTTAATGAACTTCTCAATGTTACAAGGAATAGTGTCGACCATATGGGGCAACAAAATGCTCAACTCATGATGCCTAGTTGAGTAGGCCAAATGATCTCCACCACTCTGTTTTAGATTCCAGAACTCCTCCTCCAACTTTTCTAGCTCACTTCTTGGGCAGAACTTTTGAATTGCTATGTTCTTGAATTCATCCCAAGACAGTGTCAACACAACATCAGCACTTTGGTTTCTCTTCTCGCTATTCCACCACGTAAGTGCTCTTTGTTGAAGCACACTAGTGGCATAACAGACTTTGAGTGCCTCGGGACACTCACAGTTGATGAAGGTGTTCTCCAAGCTTTCAAACCACTCGAGAAGTCTAGTGGCTCCTTCGTTCCCACTAAAGCTAGTGGGTTTGCATGAGTTGAAGTGCTTAAACATGCAAGTTTAGTTGTTCCTTCCTTGATTTGCTCTCATTGCCCATTTTCATTGGTATTGTTACTAGCATTGGCCATCAAGGTGCTACTCAGTTCAGCGACCATGGTTAGAAGGACGACAACCATTTTACGGGCGATCATCGGGGCCATCTTGCGGTCTGAGTTACCACGCTTTTTGTTGGATCTTGAAAGGATGGTGCAACTAAAACCAAACACTTAGACTATTTTTGGTGCAACTTATAAAGGAATTCCGAAGGAAATGGAGTTCTTTCGAAGACAAAGTATAAGATCATCTTCCGAAGGAAAAGCTCCAACTTCCAAAGACAAAATCTTCTCTTCCGAAGTTCAAGACTTTACAGAATTCAAAGACAATGACTTCTGAAGAAGACGTCCTCAAGCCACGGAAGAAGCAGCCTCTTCTGAAGTATAAAAGGCTTCAGAAGAACTTGTTCTTCCGAAGCCAATTAACCTTCGGAAGATGCTGCTCTGAACCAGTGGACATAAGTATGGTTCTCTGACACTCCGCTGTAGGCCTCTGATACTGCATGGCATCTTCCTAAAAGGCCATGTAGTTGACCATACTTTATTCCACTGTTCACCTTTGTTTTTTAGTACGGTTGCTAACTTTAGTTGGTGACAAGAGGTAAGTTATGGACATGTCATGACTATCATATCTTAGATAAGACATTATCTAAAATACCTTAACTATAGCTTTGTAGTATCTACTTTAGTTATAGGTTTCCAGCTGGTATCAAAGTATAACCGGCTGTAGGTGATAGTATATATAGTTCCTCACTATAACTCTTGTATCATGCTTGTAAGAGTCTTGAAAACTTTGAGTTGAGAAGTAATATATACAAGTAACTTGAAAATTATTTCTTTGTGTTCTTAAGTTAGTATATTATAATCAAATCTTTGAGAGATTTTGCTTCATCATAACTGTGTAAGTACAAGTGAGTTTGAGAGAAAACCAAGTGTTTAGTGACATATATCGATTCTGCAATTGGTATCAGAGCTTTTTAGGCTCTTGATTGTGTGATATTACCATCAAAATTAACTTGTTTTCACTCCCTCCTTCACCACAATCTAAAATGCCCCTTATTCAAAAATCTAAAGTTGAGATGGGGACGATAACTAAAGCACCTATCATCAACCTTGAAAACTTTAGACAATGGAGTAGACACATAGAAGGTTTCATCAGATACCTTGATGGTAAAATTTGGTTGTCTATCGGTAATGGTCCTTACAAGCCCAAGGTTGTTGCACCTGGAGGAAACGGTGCCTTGATCGAGAAGGTTGTTGAAGACTACTCTGATGAAGATCGGAAGAAGATGGACAAAGACAACAATGCTATGACGGCTCTTATGACTGCTATACCCAACTCCATCATGGTAGGGTTTGAGCATTACAAGTCAGCTAAAGAGTTGTTTGATGCAGTGTGAGAGATGTACTTTAACTCTAATGATTCACTCAAGCAACAATTTGAGAACTTTACCAACAATACTTTAGGTACATGGATCTTATTGCTTCCTTTCAATCTGTGGGAGTTACCATAAACTTGAGAGACCTCTCAAGGAAGTTGTTGAGTGCACTCCCAAATGAGTGGACATTCTACTGTGTCTCTATCAAAAGGACAGAGAATCTGAAATCCCTCACCATGACTGACTATACGACATTCTTGATGGATACCGTGTAGTGATGGAAAACAAGAGGGGCCATCCAATGAGCAAACCCTCAAGCCTTCCTGCTAGCAACACTTTAATGGTTGCTGAAGGCTCAGGACCCAACCAACATCAACAGTACATGACTTACTCTCAGTAGCCATCTTGTTCAACCGGGCCCTACATCACATTTCCTGAGACTCCAATGTCTTAACAGGCTTAGCAAGGTTCTTTCTAGGATAGTTGTGCCTTTATCTCAAGATATGGGCACTCTGGTGATCATCAATTTTGTTTTGTTGATCTAAGTGCTTCAGCCCAGATGATGTGGAGTACGTGGATATAGTCCAACAAATGGCTCTACTTAACTACAGAGTAAAAAAGTACTTCAAAAGAATTAGAAGGTAATTCTCTCAAAACCCTTTCAGCAGCAAGTTCGGGTTTGACAAAACCAAGGCACAATGTTACAACTATAACCAACTAGGTCATTTTGCTAGGGAATGCAAGCCTCCCAAGTCAAATTCGGGAACCTCTCATGCCTCCTCACAAGCCTCTACACCCAAAGCCCCTTGGAAGTCAACTGAAACAGCAGCTGAAGCTTTATGGTACAAGATGTGACTCCTGCTCAAGCACTCATGGCTGGAACAGATGACAACAAGGTATATGAACATCTCTGTACTCCAGCATATATTGCTAAGGTAAGACTGTATTAGGACTACAATATGGAGATTAAATTTGATATTGAGTTTAAATATTTTAAAATCTTATTTTAAAAGAGCTGAATTTGACTATCAAAGAAAAATTGAAGAGTTAAAGAAAACTGTGTCTCTTTTAAAACATGAACACACAAACTACAAGACTCAAATAAAGGATTTAATATCCAAATTTTCTGAGGCTTAAGCCCAACTTGACACAGCTGAGGCACAAGCCAAGAAGCATGCTATCTCATAGCAAAACTTCCAAGCCATCCTTGCATCATCCTCTCACTCAAAACTTTGTTATCAACACAAAGGTGGGTTGGGGACCAATGAAATTGCTCCACCACATTCTAATGAGTCTATTAGACAACCAAGGTGTGGTACTGAAGAGCAAGAGGTTCCATCTGCTGACTCACATTCTCATGAGTGAAAGAGTGATGCAAGTGTGGATACCATCATAGGGAAGATCCAAGTAGACCCTACCCCTCTTATTAGTGATGACCTACCTCTTACCACCAAACCAAGAAGAAAACAAACTAAGGCAGCCAGAAAAACTGCCAAGAAAGTGGCTGAATCAAAGCTGAAGAGTGACCCAAAGCAAAAGAGCGTGTTCATCTCAACTAGATTCCAGGTGGTGGGCACTTCTGAACCTGAAAAAGTGTGTAGTACCAGCACACCAATCCAATAAAAGGATCAAAATGGAAAGGGAAACATTACTGTTGAAGACAAGAAGACCAAGAAACAACAACCTTCATATTCCTAGAAGACTAACATTGTAGGCATAATGTGTGGTCTAAAAAACCACATAGCCTAAGATTGTTATTACAATCCTTCTAGCACACATTATGCAAATAAAGTTAAGAAAGAAGGAGTGAGTGAAGGTTCTCATTCGGACCCTATCAAATGGTCCAAGTGATGAAAAGTGGAAAGCTTGTTTCCGAAGCAAGGTTGCTTTCGAAAGAAAATCCTTCTTCCAAAGGGAAATTGGATTCGGAAGCTAAAGCTTTGAAGACCAAGAAAGCCAAGAGAGTCCCCTTGAAACCATCCCAGAAGAAGACTGCTTCGGAAGAGAAGGTGGTGAAGGCTTCTTCCAAGAAGAAAGAAGCTTTGGAAGAATGTCATGCTGCTCAAGCTTTAACAAGCTCATCCTCTATGATCAACCAAGGGATGGAATGGAAGACCAAAGAAGATGTTGCAACCCAAGCCTCCTCTTCACAAACACTTATTGAATCCCCATGTATTAGTATTGGTTTAATAAAATCCTCATTGGTAGAGCCTAAGACCAAAAATGCTTAGGTTTCCAATAAAAACTAACTTTTTCACCTTATGTGCGGGGACATCCATATGATAAAAACAAAAAGGTGTGGATTGTAGATAGTGGATGCTCCAGGCTCATGACTAGGAATAGATCTCTCCTTCAACAATTTCAATATTTTGATGGAGATCCTATTCAGATTGGAGGTGAGACTGGAGGATACATTTGTGGTAGAGGGAGAGTATCCAATAGCAAGTTAATGGTTGATAAAGTACGCTTTGTCAAACAGCTTAAACACAATCTTTTAAGTGTTTCTTAATTCTTTGATCAAAAGCACCAAATGCTTTATGAGTGCATTATTCTCAAACCTGGGATGACCATTCCTCCGGAATTGGTGCTTTTTAGATCTCCTAGGAAAGGGGATATGTACAAGCTGGATATGAACTATGCTTCCCTACTAGGAGAAGTATCATGCTTTCTTTCCAAAGCTGATGGTGATGAGTCAATACTATGGCATAAACGAATATGTCATGTCAATTTTAAAAAATGAACAAATTAGTTAAAAATAACTTAGTACATGGTTTGCCTAAAAGGTAATTTTTCCTGCAAAGATAACTGTGTTGCATGCCTGAAAGGGAAGCAACACAGAGCATCTCATAAATCCAAAGTTGTTAACTCCATCACTACCCCATTACACTTATTGCATATAGATCTTTTCGGTCCAACAAGTATAATGAGCATTGGAAGGAAATCATATTGTCTTGTGATAGTTGATAATTTTACAAGATTTACATAGGTATTCTTTCTAAGAACTAAGGATGAAACAACTGAAATGTTAAAATCTTTTAATCATAAAATAGAAAATCAAATTGATCACAAGGTAAAAACAATCAAAAGTGATCAAGGGACTAAGTTCAAGAATCAAGTTCTTGACTTATTTTGTAACTCAAAAGGGATTGCTAGACAATACAGTGCTCCTAGAACTCCTCAACAAAACGGTGTTACTGAGAGGAGGAACATGACACTTATTGAGGCTGCTCGGACTATGTTGGTTGATTCAAAGCTGCCTCTTACTTTCTGGGCATAGGCAGTCAACACTGCATGCTATATGCAGAACAAAATTCTTATAGTTAAGCCACATAGAAAAACCCCTTATGAGCTTGGAACAAGATGCTATCGTTCATTGGCTTTCTAAGGTCCTTTGGCAGCAGGTGTACCATACTTAACATAAAAGACAATTTGAAAAAGTTTGCTGAAAAGTCAGATGATGCTATCTATGTTGGATATTCCTCCAACTCTATTGCTTATAGAGTTGATAACATCAAAAATCAACAATTTGTGGAATCATCCAACATTGTTGTCAATTAGCACACTCCTTGTGTTAGGGGGAATGACCTTGATTACATTTTTTACTTAGAATTATTTCCCAACTATTATATTCCATCTTTTGGGAATGTTTCAGCTAGAACAAGTCCTCAAAATGATCATGATCAACTGTTTGAGTTGCCTAGACCCTATTCAAATTCTCCAAGAGTGACTGAAGATCTAGCTCCAACTATTTTAAGATCAAGTAGCATGACTCTTTCAAGAGATAGTGAAGCTTTAACCAGTGTTCCTTCAAGTGATATTAAACAACACCCAATTGATAGAAGCAATATTCTGAAGGAACATGTAACTGTTAATGCTGCTTCTCAGCCAATCATTGATGATGATGTTTCTCTTTCATTTAATTAGTACTCATTGAATGACATTGAAACCCCACTTTGATTTATCTTTCCAACTAGAAGTGATTCCTAGACTAAGGATTCATAACACTCATCCAGCAAAGAACATCATATGAGAAGTCTCTAAAGGCGTGAGAACAAGAGGACCAACTCATCATGGGATTATCTATTTGTACTCATGCTTCTTGTCTCAAATGGAACCCAAGAAAGTAGAAGAAGCCTTAAAGGATAGTAGTTGGGTTGAGTCAATGCAAGAGGAGTTGCTTCAATTCAAGAGATAAAAGGTTTGGAACCTTTGCCCCCTACCATCTGGTCAAGTACCTATAGGCACCAAATGGGTTTTCAAAAACAAGATAGATAATAAAGGCTTGATCATCAAGAACAAAGCTAGACTGGTTGTTCAATGATATACCCAAGAGGAAGGAATTATACTGATGTTTTTGCACCTGTTGCAAAACTTGAGGCAGTTAGAATCTTCCTTGCTTATGTTGCATCCAAGAATTTAATGTCTATCAACTTGATGTCAAGTATGCCTTTCTATATGGAAATATAGATAGGGAGGTCTATATGTGCCAACCTCTAGGATTTGAAGACCCACATCACCCCAACTATGTGAGCAAGCTAGATAAAGCTCTTTATGGGCTGCACCAAGCACCTAGGCTGTGGTATGAGACTTTGTCTCAAATCATCCTAAAGAATGGTTACACTTGAGGCACCATGATAAGACTCTTTTCATAAAGAAGTCTAGGAAAGACATATTGCTTGTTCAAGTCTATGTTGATGATATCATATTTGGTTCTTTAAATGACCAAATATGTAAAGACTTTGAGAGCATTATGAAGAAGAAGTTTGAGATGAGTTCCATGGGAAAAATGGACTATTTCCTTGGAATTCAGGTGAAGCAGATGAAGGAAGGGTTCTTTATCAATCAATCTAAGTATGTCTCTAATATCTTAGAGAGATTTGATATGAAGGACCCAAAAACCATGACCTTTATCCTGACTCTAAGGGGGAGGATACTGATCAACATTAGTATAGGGCAATCATTGGGTCTCTGATGTATCTCATAGCAAGTAGACTTGATATCATGTTTCTTGCATGCATCTGTGCAAGATATCAGGCTGCCCTAAAGGTGTGTCACCTAGTTGTTGCTAAGAGAATTCTTAGATACCTCAAAGGAGCACCTAAATTAGGTCTTTAGTATCCTAGTAATAGCAACTTCAATCTCTATGGCTACTTAGATAGTAACTATGGTGGCTGCAACATCAACAAGAAATCCACAAAGGAGGATGTTAATTTCTTGGTGGAAGGATCATCTCATGGCAATGCAAAAAGCAATCTTGTGTCTTTACATCTACTGCTGAAGCTAAATAAATTATTGCTGCATGTTGTTGTGCTCAGAGGCTTTGGATTCAAAACCATATGCTAGACTATGGATTCAACTTCACGAGCACTCCTATCCACATTAACAATAATAGTGCTTTCTTCATTACTGAAAATCCCATGAAGCACTCAAAGACAAAGCACAATGATATCAGGTATTATTTCATTAGAGATATTCATGAGAAAAACCTGATCAAACTAATCAAAGTTGATTCAAATGAACAATATGTTGATTTGTTCACTAAAGCTTTTGATAAACAAAGATTTAAGTATCTCATTACAGTTATTGGGATGATAAACATTAATTAGTCTATCTCACTTGAAAACCTTTTTGAAATGTGTAATGACTTTTGTCATAACAATCTAAGCCCTGTTACATTAGGTTAATATTTTCTAAGTATGGGTTTTTCTGAAGAGAAATAAACCTTCGGAAGATTCTTTTCATATCTTCCGAAGCTAAATTTCTCCAAGGGAAATCTTCTTCTCATAATAGTTTTTAGTCACGGAAGAGTTTTTAGTCTCGGAAGAAGCGATTGATTGCGTTTCAGATCTACTTCCGAAGCTTATAAAACTCTCCATTCGGAAGGCACACTGTACTCTCCGAAGCAAGAAATTTACCTTCGGAAGTAAAATTGGTTTCGGAAGAACAGTACCTTCAGAAGAAGATTACCCTCGGAAATCCTTTATACTTAGAAGAAAACCTTACTATGTAATGGAAATCTTTGAGCCCCACACAGTAAAAAGCAAAGATTTTATTAATGATGTCAGAATCTTTTAAATGGTTTTTTTAACCTCATGGCCCAAACAGTAAAATTGAGCAAGCACCTCCTATTCAAACCAAAATACTAGAGTGGAAACATAGGCTCCCACTCAGTTAGAGGTCTCATCATCCTTCTCATTTGACCTCAATATGGAATTTGAGTCTCCTCAGTCTCAATTCCCTGAGCCCCAAAACTAGGCAACAAGCCCTCAAGACGAGTCCCAACATTCTACTGAGAAACCAAAAAAGGACAACCCCACGAAAGACTCAATGCCAATAGACATTGACCAACATCCTAAGTCAGTAGGCTTCACTTCCTTATCCTTTATAGACCTTTTAATCAGAACTGATGAGGAGATTACATCTCTTCATGGCAATGTAGTTGATCCGCAATACCCTCTATCAGATCAACAGAGCCTTGAGGGACCTCTTGTCTCTAGCACACATCAGTTAAAACCAAATGAGGTGAGTCCTAGGGATGTGGAGGGGACTCATGTAGATTCAGCTACCACTACTGAAGGAAACACTTTGGATCCTCAGGTTAGTGCTACAATCTCTGAGACTGAATCTACGACAACCATGCCTTTTGATGGATCTGAGAGAGACATCCTCAGGCAAGGGAAACCAGGGTTCCAAGAAACCACATCTGGTGGTGAGGGTGAGCATACAAGGTATGTTACTTCATCTCCCTGTGATTCTTCAAAAGAAGATGAGGGTAGTATGCAACTCACCATTCAAGACCTACTTTCTAAAGTCTCAAATCTTGAATCAAAGGTTAAGATTTTAGAGGATAGGTCAGCAAGTCAACAACTTGAGATTGAAAATCTCAAGGCTTAACTAGATGAGAAACAGATTGAGAGATCTGTCAGGCACGTACCTATTCAGGTCTTATTGACCTCTTCCTATAGCTCATCTAGCTCTTAAGATGATGCTACCAAAAATTGGGAGAATGTTTAGATACAAACAACAGAGGAACTACAGAGCCAAGCTTTTACTTCTTTATCTCCTAGATTCCCGACTCCTACAACAACAGTCTTTCCTGAGCCTCCTCAAGTTGTCCTGCAAATAGATCCAAGGATGCTCAGAGATCTTAATAGGATTTTCTCCAAGTTCCTATTGAGATCTTCTTTAGATCAGCCTAGCACTGACGCGGCTATGATATACTATGTAGCTGAAGAGCTTTAGAGGCTAAGTGCACCTTCTACCACTGTGGAAGAAGTTGGCCAACCTAAGGCCCAAATGGAACCTGAGATTCATTTCGAAGGAGAAATGAGGACTAGTGGCCTAGCAACTGACAAAGTTGGGACAACTAGTGCATTCCCTCAGACTTCCGATGCTAAAGTCAAAGCCTCGGAAGAATAATTTCAATCTTCTGAAGCTGAGATGGAAGCTGTGGAAAGCCTGTTCTCCTTGTTCGAGGATCTAATAATCACATATGCAATTCTAGAGTTGACATCTGAGGTGAATAGTGAGGACTTTCTCAACCGACCCCTTGCTCAAACAACTTCATTATCTCCATCCACCATGTCTCAACCTGAACCCTCCATCCAAGAACCACCAAAGTCTAGCACTTCCGAAAATGTTAAAGGCAAGAAGAAGATGATTATGGAAGAGCTTCATGAGGAGGAGAGGATTGAGAAACTTAAAAGAAAAGGTAGACTCCCAATTGGGAAGTTGCTAGCTACCAACTCCAAAACAGCTGCCGCCAACCAAGAGGCAATTAACAACAAGAAAAGGGTGGAGATCATTGACAAGCTCATCAAGCTTGGAGCTATCATTGAAGATATAATCCTGCTACCACTAGAGGAGTTAATAGAGCTAGAAAAGGCAACCATGCTGCAAATTGAGTGAAAAAAGGAAAAAACAAGTTAGCCTTAGAGAAGGAAAAAGAAAGGAAAAAAGGGGAAGCTGATCTGTAGCTTAGGAGGGAAATGATAACTTTCCTAACCTCGAGGGGTTTCTCTCTTCAAGAACTATCTCCACATAACAATGACACGATCCTATAGCTCTTCAACAAAGAGCAAGATCAACTGGAGAAAGAGAGGAATAATGTTGTAAAAAAGAAGATGGGGTATAAGAAGAGAAAGGAAGAAGAAGCTGGGGTCATTGCTGTCAAGAAGATAGGTGAGAAGGCCTGGATGAAGGATTATCTCTGAGCTCATGGCTTCAATGGTAGGCAAGTAGGACCTATGCCTGGAAAGACATTCTCGCGACATGTTAGTGACATCAAAGCTGACATTCGCTTGCTAAAAAGGAAATAGAAGTACAGAAGGGGACAGTGGATGATTTTCACACCAACACCTCAACCCCAACCTACAACCCAAACTCAACCCCAACCTCAACCTGAGCCTTTCCCATTTCCCTTCCCTATCAAAATTGTACCCACTTCAAAACCTTACACCCCTGAACCCACACCAACCATCATATCTACCTCATCACAACAACCATGTCAACTAATTACCATTCAACCTAAAACACTACCTAGAACCCAAAAACCACTACCTACCCAACAACCATCCAGACCATCTCCTCAGCCTTCTAAACATCTCTCCTTAGAGGAGTTTAAGGAGATCAAGATGAAGCTCATTAGATGCATAACCTTGAGTGAAGTCTCTTGTGAGGTGGATTATTTCAAGCTAACTTTTGTTGATGGATCCTCATGTTCCCTCATAAGAGATCAATTCCTTGATCTGCCAAGAGGAACATTGGACTAGGCTGTTAAACTTCTTGGGCTCAACTCAAATTCACTTAATGATGAAGAGAAGAAGCTAAGAAGGAAGTTAGTGACTCTGCTAGATACCAAGAAGGGGGACAAAGTACCTAGCAAACCCCTTGTGTCAAGAAAGAAGATTATCCAATGGAGGGTTGAAGACTTTTTTCACAACTTTGTTGTTAAGAGAGAGAGAGAGAATGATAAGTTGAATAGGCTTAATGCCTCATCTGTTATACACTTGAGCAGATTTGATATTGTTGAGTTAACAAAGAAGAAATACTCTAACCCCTCAAACTCTAAAATAGCTGCCCACATCATAAATGACCTGAGTAGCCTTCAACTTGTTGAGCTAACCGCTAGGACAAGGATTGAAGAAGAGTTAAAACTAAAACAGCTGCCCACATCAGAAATCACCTGAAGCACGCACGATTGTTTCCTGATTTAGGAGTAGAGTTGGGCTTTCCGCAGTCATTAGTTGCATGACCAAAACGTTTGCATTTCTGGCACATGGAATCTCCACATGCACCTAGGTGATGAAAGTTACACTTGTTGCACTTAGGTAGGTTTCTAGCATACCCACCTTTTGCCGTCTTCTTAGATGGGCAATGAAAGCCTTAACAACCTCTTGTTTGTTTTGGTTTTGGTGAAAAGCATTTCGACCATGATTTTTGTCCTACTTCCTCTTATTGTCATAGTTCTTTTCCACTACTGTCTTCTTCACAAACGCTCCCTGACATACAGCTTGATCAGTTAGGTCATGAGCAATCCTGATAGCCTTTTGGATGGTGGTTGGCTTGGATGAGGTCACCATGCTCTGAATTTGGGGTGCAAGAACCCAAATGTACCTTTTCACATGCTTGAACTCTAGGTTAACCATCTTAGGGCATAGACGAGCAAGGTCATGAAATCGGGTGGTGTAGCTTGTAACTTCTTCACTCTTCATGGTGTGGTTCTAGAATACAACCTCAAGTTTTTGCGATTCATTTCGAGGGCAATATTCATCAGTTAGCATTTGTTTCAACTCATCTCAAGTGATTTGGTAGGTAGCGTCAATACCCAAAGTCTGGGCATTAGCATTCCACCAAGTAAGTGCTTGACCTTCAAAGGTACAGGTGGCGAATTTTGTCTTATTTTCCTTGGCACAGTTACTGATTTGCTGAATAGACTCCATCTTCTCTATGCAACGAACCAAACCAACAGCTCCTTCATTATCGCAAAAGTTAAATGGTTTACAATTCAGAAACGTCTTGTAGGAGCAACCTTTGTTGTTGGTATCAGATCCTGTGTTGTAGGTTTAATCATATTAGTAATAATTAAATATTAACAACGACCATTGTATCTCAGGTCTTTAGGTACGCCAGACATTATAATACCTCCTACGCCACTAGCATTGCCTCCATTCACTTCAGATCATCCTGCACTGCGATTCGCCTCGTGATGTGCGATTGCATCCGTCACTCGTTGTGCCACAAGCTGTTTGATGGCCCCTGCTGTCATGGGAGTGCCGCTTCCCACATTGGTTCTGACGTTTCTCCTTCGCGGTGGCATGTTTTTTCAAATCATAATGATATGCAAGATAAGACAATATGTAATAATCAAACACATGTACGCCAAGAGTAAACAATCATAACAACCAAGCAACCACGCAATATATAAAAGATAACATAACTTGATAATAAATTGTACAAATTACAAAGTATTCTTAGAGAATATACTCCTACAACAAGTTAATATCCAATATTACATGAGAACAACTCGCTCATAATAGGCAATCAATGGAATAAATGACTGAATGTGCCTGTCTGCACAACCACCATGGCCATGAGCATGCACACGGCTGCCAATGCAGTAGTTGACTCCAGGCACTCTTCCATCACCACCACTCTTTCTTCAACCACGATCATGCGCTGCTCTGCCTGGGTAGCTCTCTGCTCTTCCGCCTCCACTCTCTACGTCATGGATGACATGTCCTCCTGTACCCTGGTAAGTCGGTCATGCATCGTGTGCAAAGCCTGATCGTCGAGGTATATGCTCTCCTCGATCGCTAGTAATCGACACTCCACGTCCTCCCTGTGAAAGGTCTCCTGAACTTCTGGGAGTTCATTACGTAGCTCATGAAGCTGGTGATCATGCCTCGCCGATCATGCCACGAGGATAGGCATGGTGAGTTCTACAGGCTCCTGTGTGAAGGGAATCATATAGGGGGAACATGATGACTCACCTACCTTGAAGGTGAAGGGAATGCCCTCGCTGTCTCTCTACTCGTCCAGTCGGTTGGGCATCCACTCCCACCGAAGAACGTCGATTCTGCGCCTTTTGGGCATAGGATCGGGCTCAGCGGTACAATTTCGGACGGGTGTCGCAGGACGGATCAGAATATGGACCCGCTTCCTAGGAGTATCACACTCCCAGGGCGAGCCCGATAGCGACGGTAAGAGGGCGTTGGTACACCCGGACCAAAGATACGGTGCGTGTCCACAGCCACTGGCTCGGGACAAGCAGTTATAGGGGTGGGGTCGGCAGGCTCAGGAGCGAGTTTGAAGGGTTTAGGGTCTACTAGCATAGTCGGGTTAGAGGGATGAGGAATCGAGTCGAAGGGCTGGGTAACAGGATCAGCAGGGTGAGAGGTGGGGTCACTAGCCTAGGGGATGGCCTCGGAGGACTCTAGGTTGGAGTCGACCGCGTCGTAGTCGAGCGGGTTGGTATCGGCTATCTGGGAAACTGGGTCAATGGACTCTGAATATAGGTCAACTACCTCGATGTCAGCAGGCTGCGGGGTAGGATCTGTGGCCTCGGGAGTGGGGTCAACTGACCGAGGATGAGTAGTGATAGGGGCAGACTATAGGGATGGCTCAACAAAGATATGAGACATGGTCAGTGGAACCACCATCAGGAGTTGTGGGCCAATGATAGGCACGAATCCCAGGACAAGCTCCTTTGGGAGGTTGGCATGAATCCAGGTAATATCGGGTCATGGTGAAAACCCTAGTGGTGTCAAGAATGAGGTGTGGAGTGGGAGCGGGGATAGTAGTAAGAGAAGGTGCAGGGATCTCGGCCTCAGTGGGGTCAGTAGGCTGGAGCACGACATGGGACGTAGGGTTTGGGATGGCAGATGTAGATGATGCGGATGAGGTTAGAGATGTCGGCTCATACTCTTCATCTAATTCAAAAACGTATATTAGCATCGATGCAGATGACATCTCTATGACAAGACAACACACAAGTACAGTTTATATAAGTTAGGTTAATGTATAACGTGTTAAAGACATGTAACGAACTACAGTTATAGTCTAGGTCCACCAAATGAACCTAATTCTCTATAACCAATGGCTTTGATACCAATCTGTCATACCCCAACCACGGCGGTTTCCCACGGGGCGTGAACGTCATGGAAACCATAGTCATTGACCGACCACTACAAGAATTAGTAAACATATGTTACAATTAAGTTTAATAATACAAAGTTGTTTTCAGAGTTGTATTGCGGAAGCAGTAGAACTAATCTAATTGTTTTCAAAATATGACAAATACAGTAATAAATGTCCCAAATAGCATGAATGGCCCTAAATGCGATGTGGCCTAAGCTAGCTTAACTTTATGCAAATGTCAAATACCTGAGAAAACATCCATGAAATATATCAACATAAAGTTGGTGAGTTCACAGGTTTTAAAGTAATAGTAAACAATGTAATGGACCACAAGTCTTTCCATGATTTGATTATCGATCATACAATACTACAATATTATATAAGCACCATGACTGGGAAGTAAGATTGAGATTCTCACTTAGGATCGAATATAATGACTGAGTTAATGATTAGATGGCGGAATCATACAATCAAGAAACATTTAATGCAAAAGAAATACTGATAAATGCTTTTTGTATTGATGAAGTAATTGATTACAATAAATGCTAGGGTTTGAGCATAAAACAATAATAATACACCTACAGAGTAAATGAAAAAATATATTCTAATTGTTTATCAACTATCACCTCATGTACGAGGTTTTCTATTCTATTTATAGGCAGACAAGATGCCTTTTTACAAAATGACTAAACTACCCTGACCTATACATTAGAACTAGTCTAATTCTTGATTTGCATTTCTTCTTGTTCATCCGCATTGGTAAATGTGGAAGAGATGGACTTGATCAACATTTCTTCACTTGATCATCCGCATTAGTATGTTGGTCATCCACATTGGGTAATGCGGATGAACAAATACTTGTGTACATTCTTGTCCGGTCATCCGCATTGGCAAATACGGATGAACAGAATCTTGTCCGCATTACTTTTGGTCTTCCGCATTTGTTAATGCAGAAGAACAAACACTTGTTAGCATTTATTCTTTGCCTGTCGCATTAACAAATGCAGTAAGCCAATACTTAATCTTCTACTATAGGATCTTTATCCGCATTAACTCTTGGACTTGTGGGAATCTCAGCAGAACCACATCAACTCACCACTTGAATTGGCATGTATGATCCTTTCAGGGTGCAACAATACTCCCTCTAAGGATTATACAACCTATGTTCTTCAATGTTTGGATGGTGATTGAGGTTGTGATGATTATGCTAGGTCTTGTGGAGGCATCAAAAATGCTGCTTTAGTTGGATCCAAAATAGCCTTTATCTTATTGACAAAGTCTGTTGCATCTGACATCCTTTCCCTACTCAGCACATGGATCTTCATCTTGCTCATGTTGTAGATGGCTTCTAGTGGTAATTTCTTGAGGGAAATAGGTTCCTAGATAGATATTGTAGACAACCCATCTTTATGAATTAATAAGCTTCCATTCACATCAACCTCCAACTTAATAATATTCCCAAGCTGCAAAGGGGTCCTTTTCTTCTTTCTTTTATCTCTTTTGGTAATGATACAATCATATGCCATTTTCAGCAGCTTGATACACTTTAGAAAGAACTGCATATCTTGTTCTCCAAGTTTGTTACTGATTTCTCTGAATTATCTGGTATATATGTAATGGACGTAAGATTCATCAAGCAACCTTACCTCATATACACTGAATAATCTTATTTCAGCACCTTCCTTTCCTCCCCATTTTCTTTCAATGACCATCTCATAAGTTTTCTCATCATAATATACATTTGAGATAGGTTTGGAGGAATGGGTACCAGACACCAATTTTCTCTTCAAAGATTCTGTTGGTTTCACTTTTAGCTCTGGACACACAACTTCCTCAGCTTGTTTTGTCTGCTTCTTCTCAAAGGGATTGATGAAAGACCTATCTTTTCTCATGAATATGGATTTTAATCATATGAAGTTATCAGTTCGTTTGAACATTTTGAGTATGTTTTCAAATTCATAACCCCTGAACATAGTTGAGTGATTGATTAGTTCTAATTGAGCTTGTTCTTTTAAGTCATGGATCTCCAGGACATTTACAAGAGCAGAGTACTCAGTAAAGAATTGGACCAACCCGGAGATCCTTTTAACCATAAACATGTTCCAAGTACTGTTATACTTCTAGGAAATAATTTTCTGATCTATATTGCCTTTTGGAGTAGACACACCTCTAATCATTTCTGTAGTGGTTAATCCTTCTTAAAGTTTCACTTGGGAGGGTTCAGCAAACCACTTAGGGTATTTATGAAGCACACGTGCCAGGAAGTCTTGATCTTGATGGGTTAGCTGCATGTCTTGTGCTGACACTCTAGATCTTGGCTTTTTGTTGATG
>BJCM01192295.1:0-10991 GCA_018326385.1 Flaveria bidentis
ATTCTTAGTAACCTATGAACAATGCATCAAAATCCAAACTTTCTTGCAAGATCAACGTATCCTAACATTCATACAACCTACTAATCATCATAAATTCATCAAACAACCATCATTCATCCATAATTTCATCCAATTTCGAACTAGGGTTTAGCCAATCATCAAAACTCATGATCAATCCACTAAAAACATACAATTCATGCATAATCCACGTTAAACAACATGTATACTATCTAACTAACATACTAACATCATCAAACAACATCAATTTTGACCCCATGAAGATCAATTTCATCTACAAGTCTCGGCCATAATGAAAAAGTCACAAAAACTCGAAAAATCTAACCTTTAAACGTGTGTTAACTTGCAATTGATGATTCCAATATGATCTAACCCTTGTAATCGAACGAAATCGATGTGTTCTTGCTGGATATTGCTCGAAATCGAAGTGAAGAGGGAGAGGAGAAGAATGTCGCGGCCGAGGGTGGGGAAATTAGGGTTTGGGTTTGTTTATTTTATTTAATTTTACATATTTATCATTTAAACCCTTTTGTTTTGTATTTTATAAAAAGTTAGACTTTAAACTCTTTGTAAAGTGTTTTTAACTTAAAAATATAAAGATATAAACTAATAATAATCATCATATATTTTATCTCTATAAAACACAAGACATACGAATAAATAAGCACGTTTCCACGTTATGCGATAAAATTTCTTAATTAACATTTAAAACATGTAAACACATAAACATAACAACATAATCACATTGACAATTAGATTATCATCAATCTAGCATTATTAATTGTTATTAGGTCACCAACGTTAAACGACAACTAGTGTGTGCTCACGACACGTGTATGCAAAACTTAACGGAACTAACGGAGTTGGATAACGGAAATTTACCGGATGTCACACTGTGAACGTCCCAGGAATGGGGCCTTACAATTGGAGATGTTGATTGAGGGGTAAGAACTAGAGGACAAAGCAATGATGCAAATGTTTGTCTTCACTCTTGTTTCTTATATTAGATAGAGCATCAGAAGATTGATGAGGCTCTAATGTATGGAATTTGGTTGAAGCTATGCAAGTGGAGCTGCTTTAATTCAAAAGGCAAAAGGATTATAACTTATGTAAACTTCCTCATGGGAAGACTACCATAGGAAATAAATGGGTTTTTAGGAATAAGAAGTATGATAGAAGACTTCTCATCAGAAAAAAGGAAAGACTAGTTGTTTAAGGGTACACACCAGAAGAAGGAATTGACTACATGATTGTTTTTGCTCATTTAGTAAGACTGGAAGGTGTTAGGATATTCTTAGCTTCTGCTACTTCTAAGAACTTCAAGGTCTACTAACTTGATGTCAAGTGTACTTTTCTCTATGGGGTGATTGATAAAAAGATGTACGCCAAACAACCACCTGGCTTTGCACATCCTGATCATCCTGATTATGTTTGCAGGCTTGATAAGGCTTTATGTGGGTTGCATCAAGCACAAATGAAGTTATATGAGACTTTATCTTAGTGTCTCTGCTTGCACGGATACAAAAGAGGCACTATAGATTGAACTTTGTTCATCCAAGGAACAAGAAATGACTTAATGCTAGTTCAAAAAATATGTAGATGACATCATCTTTGATTTATCAAAACCAGACTTTGAGAAGCTGATGAGTGATATATTTGAAATGAGTGCCATAGGAGACCTCAATTTGTTTCTAGGAATTCAAGTGAAGCCATTTGAAGATGGCATCTTCATAAGTCAGTCAAAGTATGATCAAGACATACTCAAGAGATTCAACATGACTAATTATAAGATTGCTAAGACAGCTATAGAAAGAAACCACTACCTTCGGCCTGTCCATGATAAGGAGTGTATGGATGAACACCTCTACAGGGCTATGATTGGGTCTCTTATGTACCTCACAACAAATAGGCTTGATATCATGTTTGACACATGGGTTTGTGTAAGATATCAAGCCAACTGCAAGATGTCACACCTAATCACTGTCAAAAGAATTTTAAGATATCTCAAAGATGCCTCAACACTTGGCCTTTGGTATCCAAAGAACTCTGATTTCAATCTATATGCATATACAAATAATAACTATTGTGGATGCAATATTACTGCAAAGTTTACATTAGAGGGATGTCAGTTTCATGGTCAAAGGGTTGTCTCATGGTAATACAAGAAGAAATCCCATGTCTCTACATCAACTGTTGAAGCTAAATACATTGCTGCTGCAAGCTATTGTGCTCAAGTGCTTTAGATTCAGAACTAGATGCTAGACTATCGGTTACACTTCAAGGAGACTCCTATTCACATAGACAACCATAGTGCCATCTCTATCACAAAGAATCTTATGCAACACTCAAGGACAAAACACATCAATATTAGGTATCATTTTATTATAGATAACTTAAAGAAAGGATGAATCAAACTAGTCAAGGTTAAGACAAATGAATAACATTTTGATTTGTTCACCAAACCCTTGTTTGATTAACTTTGAGTAGTTTTTTCTTAAAGAAAGGATGAACAGAGATTGAAATATCTTGTATCAGCTACTGGGATGATTAACTTTGAGTATTTTTTTCTTAAAACTTAATAAAATCTTATATCTAAAAATTTGTGTGTCCTTTATTTGTCTATATTATCATCATTCATAAGCCCTTGTTTGATTTGAAAGTAAAATTCTTTCTCAAGACTTTTCAAAGATTTTTGATATTTCTCTTCGGAAGATATGTTTCTACCTTCAGAAGAAATTTATGTTTTTAAAACAAACAACTATCACTGAACATTTACCTTGGGAAGAAATCTGTAACATATCTTCCGAAGCTAAATTCTCTAAAATCTTTGAAATCTCTTCTGAAGTCAATTTGGCTTCGGAAGCTTTCTTCTCAAAAAAATATGAAAAACCTCCAAAGTCAAGTTATCTTCGGAAGCTTTACGACTTCCAAGAAAACTACTTTGGGCAAAAAGCAAACTATTTATTTAGAGGTGGGATTAACATCTGGATTTCAATGTTTATCCTCTTTCATTAACTTTGGCTAAGATCCAATTCATATATAAACCTAACGGTTCCTCCTATTTTTTATCATCTTCATTTCCTCCCAAAACTAAATTCCTAAAATTCTCCAAAACCACTTTTGTTCTTCATTTCCTTTACCTCAAAGCTCTCTAAAATAGCCAACCATAATCGCAAAAATGACACAAACTTCTCCATATAGTTATATAGGAAACACAATTACGTTGCTCTGTTACACTATGAGAAAGATCTTCATTACTTAGAGGTTTGTTAATTCTTGGCTTTTTCTAATTATTCCACCTCCGTTACCATTGATGCTTGGATCATCTGCTTGATGTTTGGAAGACCTGTCAAGAGGTCATTATGGATGGGGAGAAGACGGTGTCTGTTACAATGCAGGGTCGGATAATCTTTATCACTCCAGTCATCATCAACACCTACCTTCAACTTGATGATGAGGAAGGTGAATTGTACTTTACTAAAGAAGTTGCAAACCACTCCTTTGAGCAGATAGGATATGAAGGAGATTTTTCTATCAAGACCTTTAGGAAAGGGAAGGTATCCTCTCAGCGGAAGTACCTACTTCATGCGGCTATTCACAGCTTGTCCAACAAGCATGGGGATGAGACCAGATTCCAGAAGATCTCTTCTTCATAGTGCATGGGATGGTTCAGGGGAGTCAAGTTCAGGTATTCTTATTTTGTTTATACAAATTTGCTTGCTAACTTGGACTCCTTAGAATATTACATGTTTCCTAGATATGTTTAACATATTCTCAAATTTGAACTGGGCTCACAGTTGAGGGAAACTGATAATGTTCTTAAATTGGGACAGATGAAGCGCAACATCTTCGAAATTTTGAGGAAGCCAACTATTGGCTTCTCTCGGGTAGAAACAACCCTTGTCCCCAAAATCTTAGAGCTCATTACTCAAGGTGACAATCTAGCAACACAAGCTATTGTTGAACCCACACCTTTTATCTCTCAACTCCCAGAACATCCACAAATCACCCTCACCTACAAAAGAAAATCCAAATGAACCCCTGCACAAGCTACTCATTTTGTGCAAGCCCCCATACTACTACCCACACAGGAGGAAGTAGACACTAGAACTCCTACTTTACCTGAGGAGAAAACCACTCCCATCTCTTCAAGAATCAGTGTTGAGGTTCCTCATGCTCAGCATGATGAGCTCACTAGCCCAACAACCATAAGCCTTCACTCTAAGTCTCAACACTCAAGTGAACAACCTTTAGGGAATCAACCAATCCCTAGTCTTAATTACTATGATGATAAGGACTTGTGATTCAGTAAGTATCATGAGTCACTCTACTCTTCCCCTACTCAAAGAGAGATGAGTGCTCCTGACTCTCCCTTGTCAAGCCCATATCATCTACCTAATGCTCAGGTGGATCTCTCTAACCCTGTTCAAGAGGTCCATATGGAAGAGGCTCTCACATCTACAAGTGGTCAGTGAGCACAGGAAAACAAGCAGCGAAGAACATGATGCTAGTGATGAGACTGGGGACTTTGGCCCAATTATCTCATCCCTCAATGAATCTTCTCATGAAGAAGAGGGGAATCCGAGATTAAAGGTGCAAAAACTATCAAAAACATGCACCTATTTACTCTCAAAGGTTTGTCACGTAGAATCATAGGTTACCTTACACAATAGGGTCAATGATCAGCAGCTTGTGATATGTTATGTCAAGGAGAAACCAGTTGGGAGACCTTTAAGAAGTTCTCAAACAGGAACACAAGAACCTGTGGATGTGATTGACCTAACTCCTATCTCACCTATGCAAGAGGGTGATGCTACAAAAAAGGGAGAAAGTCATTATAATAATAGAATCTGGAAGTTCCTTACAGAGTATGGACACTAAGGACTCACCATCCTCACTTGAAGTTGTTCATTCTCAGCAACTTCCGCAACTTCACATTGATGTGGCTCTATAGGCTCTTTCATTCGGAGTCTCTTTAAGGAAGGCATACCAAGGGCTGTGTCATCGCCACGTCAAGGAACTTCCAACTACATCATAGGGTGGATGTATGATGCTGATAGAAGAGCCCTTATTCTTCAAATAGTTCAAGGGCAGCAAGAGGTCTTCAACTTTCAAAACATGAACTAATATGAAGGTCTTGACCTTATCAACAGGCCACTTGTCAACCCAAGCCAATCTAGACAAGCTGACAAGTTGGATCAAAGGATTTATTATAACATTACTAAAGAGTTCAGCCTTAGAAGGAGACAAAGGAAATCAGGCAATGTTATTGGTCAATTGGATGTTGAGGCACAGCCTAAGATTAGCTTCCAAGGGAAAACCTTGATTAATGGCCTAGTGATGGAACCTGAGAGCCCTGTCACACCTATAATTGATTCAGAAATCCATTACCTTGATGAGATACCTACTGGTGAAGGTGTATCTCAACCTATCTTTGGCCAGAGCATGGATGCTACTCTAAGCAAGGAAAGCCAAAGTTCTCTCCACAAGGAGTCACAAAGGTTTGTGAGTGACAATAGGAAAAGGAAAATGACTCCTAAGGAGATTGAGGAGGAGGAGAGAGAGAGAGAGAGAGAGGTAAACAAAGCTAGGGAGAGAAAGTTCCTCTGCAGAGTCTGTTGGCTTCATGGAAGCTATAAACAGGGCTATCCCAGATAAGACACTCAAAATGTTGAGTTAAGGGTAGTCAAGATTGCTTACTTATAGACCATGAATTATAATATTGATCATATCATCTCCCTCCCCTTAGAAGAACTAAATGAATAAGCTGACATGGAATTGTCAAGAGAGAAGAAGTAGGAAGAGGATGCAAGATTGCTTCTTCAGATCAAGGAAGAAAATAGACTAAAAAGGCTCTACAAACTTGTTCCTACTCTCTCACCGGTTCAAGAGAGTTATGTGTAGGAGACAAGGCTCAACAAGAACCTTAAGTAGACAAAGAAACTAATAGGATCTACATGATCAGCTACCTGAGTGCCATAGGTATTTATTAGGTACAAACATTTCTTCCCTTGTCATTGAGTGCATTGAGTTTGAGTATCTCAAGCATCTTGAACTTCAAGTTATCAAAGAATGAAAGGAAACAAAGAGGAACATGAGGGAAGAAGCAACCAAGACAAGGGCCATCGTCGAGAAGAGTCAAAAGAAGTCTTCTCATAGGTAGAGGATGATGAGCTTTTTAAAGCTAGCAGGATTCACTGGAAGGAGACTTGGCCCTATATCTCTATCCACTGTGGATGAGCATGTTAGGGTGATCAAGAAAAAGATTAAAAGAGGAGAACTTGTTGATTTACACTCCCCACCAAGTTAGGTTTCTCAAGAAGTGGAGGTAAAGGTTGAATCTTTTGAGACAACACAACCTAGATTTACTGCTGAATCTTAGCAAACTTCATCTTTTGATTCACCAATAGGGTTCTATCCCCTCTTAATTTGAACATGTGAGAGAGGAAATCGCAACTGAGAAAGACAACAATGATCAACAAGGTGCAGCAGGCAAGTCTTTTTAGTTAAAAGGTGTAAAGAGGAAAAAAGGATGGCTTCTAAACCAAAATCTAAGAAGAAGAAGAAAGAATCATCCATCTCCAAACCTCAGGATGAGTCAGAACATCCTGAGAATGTGCAACAAGAGGAAGCTGCATGAGTTCCAATCCAAGTAGCTCCTCTAGCATCATGAACACCCATCTTATCCTGGTCTTACACTACTAAGCCATAGAGATAGCATGTGATCAGAGATCAAGGTATTAAAGGTGTCTACACATGGCAAGACATGTTCAGTCTACCTCTACGTGATCTCTTTGAGATTAGAAGAAACTATGAGAGTCTGAATGTTCCTAACTATCATATGAATAAGGGCATAGTCATCATCATAATGAGGACTATTAATATCTGAAGTCTTCAATTGTTTTAATAGCATCATCCTAGGGGGATTTTGTAAGGTTTCATATAAGGCTGATGCAATCCATAATATCCAAATTCTATCCGCATGCATGCACAAAAGTACCAAGTAGAATGCTTTGGAAGTTTCGCACTACACCTTAGAAAAATATTTGAAGTGTGAAATCTTTCGAAGCCAAGACCAACTTCTTTTAAGCCAAACATGAAGTCTTCCGGAGCTTCAAAGACAATGTCTTCCAAAGCCAACATACGAAGACAAATTTCTTCCGAAGACTTTTTTGTGCATGCTTTATCTAATGTACCTTTTAATATAAAGCTGAACCACCATTCTACTACAACTTTGTTTGACTCACCAATTTTGTAACACCCGGTTTAAAGACTAAGAAAGAAGAATAAAGTGAAGACAAAGGAAAGAAAAAGAAAGAAAAGATGTTTTATCCAAGTTGAGGGGTAAAAAGTGTCCAAAAGGACAAAATATTTGAAAAGTGGGTGTAAAAGGTGGTATGGCCGCCCATATGTCACACACATCACCAATCTTTGAATTTTAGAGAGAGAAAGTAGCAAATGCAGTAGAGAACTCATGATTTTGAAGGTAGAACAAGAAAGAATTTGAATTTGAGGTAAGAATTCATGGTTTTATGATGTTCTCAACCAGTTAGGTCCTCGGGTGTATGTTTATATGTGTTTGTATGTGTTCGGGTATGTTTTTAGTGGGTTTCTAGGTGGTTGAACTCAATATCGAACGAGTTTGGAAGAAGCCATACTCAAGAGCTACAAAGGTGAGTTCTAGAACCCTTTTTTTTCTTGTTTTTAACTAATTTTGGGGCTGGAAATGCATGAACTTATGTTTTTATGGACTGGGTTTTTACCCGTATGTGTTGGTGTATGATGATGTGTTAATATGATTTTGAACTGTGTTCATGCTTGTTGATGTTATGGTTGCGTTTCTAAGATGTAAGATTTAAGCTTACAACATGATAGATGGTGTTTGGGAACTGAATCAGATATTTAGGTACGAATGGGTTGAGAATAATTGTCTAAGTGTAGTAAATGCGGATTAAAGTCAATGCGGATGAGCATTGACTAAGTATGGGAAATGCAGATGAAAGTCAATGCGGATGAGCATTGACTAAGTATGGGAAATGCGGATGAAAGTCAATGCGGATGAAAGTCAATGCAGATGAAAGTCAATGCGGATGAGCATTGACTAAGTATGGGAAATGCAAATGAAAGTCAATGCGGATGAAAGTCTATGCGGATGAGCATTGACTAAGTTTAGGAAATGCGGATGAAAGTCAATGTGGATGAGCATTGACTAAGTATGGGAAATGCGAATGAAAGTCAATGCGGATGAAAGTAAATGTAGAGGGAAAGTTAATGCGGATGAGCATTGACTAAGTATGTGAAATGGGGATGGCAAATGCGGATGAGTATTGACAAATGCGGATGAGTAAGGTCAATGCGGATGAGGAAGTCTAAGTGCGAACAAATGTGGATGACAAATGCGCATGAAGTAAAGGAAATGCAGATGACAAATGCGGATGAAGTTAAGGAAATGCGGATGAACTAACTCAAATGCGGATGGACACTTAGAATAATTTATGACTTCTTGGGGAAAAGTGAAATGTAGGCTTTGACTTGGGAAGATTCCCAGTGGATATGTAAGTTGACTTTGGAGGTCATAGATGTTATGATGGGCATGTTATAATGTATGATTGATGCTTATGTATGATGATGATGTATGATGTTGTATAATTATGCATGATGTATGTTATGTATGTATGATTTTGTGCATGATGATGTTTACTGTAATGTCTATGTTCCATGTGATGTATGATTATTTTCCCATGGCTTTACGTTGAACGTTAATGAATGAAATGAAAGTATTATGTAACGTAAAGTGGAAGATAATGAAAGACGAACATGATGAATGAATCCATGCATTAATGAACAATGGAAGTAAAGAAAGTCTTTCAAGCCTTGTACGTCGGGACACGCCCCAATGTAGGGTGTTAGCCCAACGGTGTGTCTGTTAGCTACACCAGAAGGATGCACATCGGGGTCTTTCTTTGTGATTGACCATTTGTATTGAACCTTGTCGCTTACCCTAGATATTGTGGCCAGGCTGTTGTGCGCCATGACGGGAGGTCTATAATAGACCTCGGCCCGGTATCAGCTTTATGCATGACGAAGGGTATAGCACATGACAATGGTACACCTTAATTTACCCTAGGTATTGTGGCCAGGCTGATGTGTGCCATGACGGGGGGTCTATGACAGATCCCGACCCAGTACCAGCTTTATGCATCACGGTAGGGTAAAGTTCATGGTTTTGACGGAATGAATAGATGTAATGATTAACGTATGAATGGAAGTTAATGAACGAATGATGAAGATAATAATGATATTATCTATGTGTACATATGATGTGTGATCACATGCAAAAGTAAAGGATGATTTTAACGAATGCAAAGTATGTATTATGTTAAAACTAGAACTCACTCAGCAAGGCTAACTTTTTATGCATTTTTCCAGTTGGAAGGTAGTGTTGCTGAGGATGGTGCAGGCGGCTACTCGACTCTTTTTGGATGGAATCCATATTTATAATGCTTTTGTGATGTAATGAAATATGTATTTTGACAACAATGTATTATTTTGCAAAAGCTTTTATGATGAAATGGAATGTTGTTTTAATGTTTCTGCTGTGATATTTCATCAAGTTAATAAAATTATATGTTTTATGTGTAATGATTTACCATTTGTAAACGTCCCGGGAACATGGCCTTACGAATATTCACAAGTTGGTAAAAGTTCCATGGTTTTAATAAACTATACATTGACGCCTTGAATTTGTTGTGTTCTACTTTATGCACTTTGTAATATATTAGGATGTGAGCTATGACATGTCATAGTCACTAGTCAAAAGGCAATCTACTTTTTGACTCTATATTGATTTTGTTGTTGTCTAGATCATGATTCTAGCTGGCCTTCAAAGTATGTCCAGCTGTAGGATTTAATATAAAGTATCTCAGGTCATTTGTATCTTTCTTATTCTTTGAAAACACTTTAAAGGAACTTGAGAGAAATATATAACATTCTTGAAAACCAAACACTTGTGTTCTTGTTCTTGTTTTGTGTCTTTATTACTTGTGTCTTTGTACCAAAGTGTGACTGGTTACTAGTTTCCTATTTTATTTGTTGGGTATTCTAAATCACTCTCCTCATTGTGTATTGTGTTCTAAGTGAATACCTCTTAAACAGTCCTGCATTAACCAAGTGTCAACCTCATCTATAGAAGATTTCTTAGTAGCAGGTGAAATCTATAGAGTTTCTTGAGCAGTACTAGACGATGTACTAGTTGTATCATCTCTATGTTCTTGAGCTGTCTCAGTCTCATCATGTCGTGCCTCAGCTTGGAAACCGTCAATAAACCTTCCAAGCTTAGCAAAATGTGAATCATCCAAAGAATTTCCTTTTACTCCCATAAAGTATGTAAATATAGTTTTCTTCATTAGCATAATAGAGTAGGTAGATGAATCAGATATGGCTAACTTAGGATGAGCAGAATTCACAATCATCTGTATAAATCTTGGGTACATGGTGAACTTTTTTCCACGAGCAGCAATGACGTTCCTCTGCATCTTATAAGACATGACCTTGGATATGTTGTATTGAAGATCATTGACCTGAGAAACCAACAGTGATCCAAAAAATGGCACTCAGACAGTCCATGTCGCCTTAAGATTGATGAGGCAATGTATAACCACCTGAAACAAGAACTTTAAGAAAGGAGGCAAGTATTTCTTGTCCAATGATGGGTATTGATGACTGTAACCCATACGGACTAGACAATCCTTAGCAGCTTCAACATCTATGGTAATTGGCGCATGAGGAATGTCTTCTAATATTAAAACATTACTGAACACTTCAGCAGTGATAATAACTACTTTCTCCTTCACTATGGTTGTAATACAAAGCTCTCCTTGAACATCTATCTCATTTGAAACTTTATTCCAAAACTTATCTATCACATTTATGTATATAACAGGATTAGCTGAAATGGCGTGATTTATCCGAGT
>BJCM01192302.1:0-10872 GCA_018326385.1 Flaveria bidentis
ACAAGCATTCGGCTCGTTTACAACCGAGCAAAAATTTGGACAAGCATTCGGCTCGTTTACAACCGAGCAAAAATTTGGACAAGCATTCGGCTCGTTTACAACCGAGCAAAAATTTGGACAAGCATTCGGCTCGTTTACAACCGAGCAAAAATTTGGACAAGCATTCGGCTCGTTTACAACCGAGCAAAAATTTGGACAAGCATTCGGCTCGTTTACAACCGAGCAAAAATTTGGACAAGCATTCGGCTCGTTTACAACCGAGCAAAAATTTGGACAAGCATTCGGCTCGTTTACAACCGAGCAAAAATTTGGACAAGCATTCGGCTCGTTTACAACCGAGCAAAAATTTGGACAAGCATTCGGCTCGTTTACAACCGAGCAAAAATTTGGACAAGCATTCGGCTCGTTTACAACCGAGCAAAAATTCGAACAAGCATTTTTCGAGGAAAAATTCGAACGAGCATTTTTCGAGCGAATTTTGAGTAAACGTTGAGCGGTTTGAACAACCCTACCTTAAGGTATTAGAGTAATACTTAGTTATATTGCCTTGGGCTTGATCTATGTATGGAATTGTTAATGTGGTTTTTTTTAATCTAAACCCATTTTGACCCAACACATCCTGACCCAAACCCATCTTAACTCGAATTCATTTTAACTCATTTTTAAATTAATACATTCTAACCCAAACCATCCTGACCCGAATCCATTCTGACTTGGCACCTGACCCAACCCGATCCGCCCATCCTGCCTGGTATACTAGCGATGTTAAAGTCTCACATGTGTACCAAAAATAGTGATGTGATTCTCTAAAGATATAAAACATTTCATTTTATCCTATGTAGTTGTCCAATTGAATTGTATTTTCATGCATTGGCAACACTAAAAATGTTATGCATTCTATCTAAAAATATGAATTGAGCAGTTAAACTCGAATATATATTGGTATATAAGGTAATATCTATAATTATTTTGTAGCTCTTTTGAGGGTATTTTCTTGGTAATGCAATGAACTAGAATCAACAAATATATATTGAGCATAAATCAATATTATTATTAGTAATTTTCGTTCATTGATCGTACTCGTTACCATGGTTTCATTTGTTTGTAAGTCATTCAAGGGATACCGAGAGATTTACATTATTGAGTTTGTTTCCACCATTCTCAATGATATTCATAAAAATTGTTCTTGTTTGTATGTTTCAGGTCGTGCTTGATTCGATTGGAATCGTATTTTTTTGTTTTTCGGGTTGGTCCACTACATGCACAGACCTAGTTTTTATGTTATACCACCCCTTAACAAGTTATTTTTTTCTAAACCTACGAGTAACACAAACCTTTGACTAACATATTATTACATACTATAGAAACTATTACCAATGATTTTTATGCATCATAATTTAATATATACAACAAGAGTGTAAATCTTCTAAATATCTATTAATATTTGAGCGTTACAATCTTAAATGTTAACTGTTGGAACCGAGTATCAATTGCTAGTTGTGTTTATGAAGCCAATTTTAATGTTCAAAGGAATCTTCCAACAAACAAAAACGTCAAAGATCACAGGTTAATTAATCAAAACACACAACACATGAGCGTAAGAATAGATTTGCTTATTTGTTGTCATATCGTACATAAAAATTACCACTCAAGATTTTGTTCTAACTACTCTAAACATTCTCTATCATAAAATCCACTAGTATCATAGACTCCAAATCAACTACCTAACCGTTGTTCTTTACATTAGTAAACATCTACAAACTAACACACGTGTGCAACAATCTAAAAAGCACGCTTACATGTTAGGGCATTGGTGAATAGAAATTCACATTATCATAGGCAAAGCAACGAGTCTAGCAAAAGAAACAACGTGTTGTAAGTTAGGTTTTTGGTGAGGCACTTTTGTGCATCGCACCTCGTGTATGGTTTGCTTTCTTTGCCTTTATTTAAAGCCCATACGTTTTAGATGAAACGAATGGAACATTAAGTATCTTTAAATTAAAGACCATCTAATATTAGCACCATGTTACTAAAATCTAGAAATCTAAGCAACGCTACAACCTATTTAAGCTCTACCATGCATCATGTGTTGTTTTGTTCATGTTATCAACTACACACATAGATATATATAATGTGCTTTGTAGCTATTGGGTAATACAAGTGCACCTCAAATATGTGTTGCATACTCGTTCGCCTAGGAGTGCCTCATGTATAATTTTCTAACATGCCACAATCTCACGGCTTAAGATCGACAAATAACAATTATTACTAATCACCCCAATGGCAATAAACTTGTATGCTAGGGCTGATGCCTTTTATATGTATCGGTTATTAACCACGATACAAAAATGTTCATTTTTGTTATATATGCTTTATAATTCATGTGAAGTTCTAATTATGTGTTTCAAAAATATTCACACCACCTAAAATCCAATCCCACACCACATAGCAGAGGAATTGTTTAAAAACATGCAAAAAACGGTTTAAAATATTTAAGGATAAAAAGGGCTATGTTCACATGCAATCTTGGTTATACATAGGTACCAATGATCAATTACTTCTTGTGCAAATGATTTCATCGATGATCATCATGATCATAAAACATAAAAGTTATAATAAACTTCACTCCAGAAGCACACCATTATTGACACACACCTAGAAATTAACATAAGTTCATACATAGTGTACTACAAACCTTAAAGTAATGCAATCATAAGCTTCACGACTTGCATAGAAGCAAATGTAGCTACATCCTCTCATGGAGGTTCGGCTGCATGGGTTGGACACGGAAGGAAAAGGGTTCATGACCTTGGTAATCTCCCATTGCCGCCATTTCACTTTGTTGCTGCACATACACAAATTCATCAGAAATAACAAGATGATGGAATTCTAATTAAACATTGTAGATCTGTTCTTTTTTGCATGATAAACTTACTACCAAATACATGAGGTGCTTGTTCTCCTCCTCTAGGACTTGTTCCTGATTCACAAACATACAAAAATCCAGCATAACCACAATTAACTAGCAATTTTGCAGATTTTAACTGAAAATCTTGCATTCTTCCTCATGAAAAACTTACACATACTCTAATGTAAAATTTGACTAGACCAAGAGAGAGAGAGAGAGAGAGAGAGAGAGAGAGAGAGAGAGAACACAAAAACTTACATGCTTCCTCATGAGTTTAGGGATTTCATCCTGTTTAGATTGCAAAAACATGTCATCAAAACATAAAATGTATAAACAACCATTACAGAGAGAGAGCTCAGAAGAGGCTTGCCTTTTTCTCTCTAATATTGGTTAGTCCATTTTCCAGTGCATCTTCATATGAAATTAGTTCTTCATAGTTCAAAGATGTTATATCTTCCCCTTTTAAATGCCTAAAACAAAACATAAATTCAATATGAAAAGAGAGAGAGAGAGAGAGAGAGAGAGAGAGAGAGAGAGAGAGATACCTAAGCTCAATCTGCATGCTCTCATTCTCTTTCTTGATTCTGTCAATTTCATTCTGCAAATTCTATGGTGTATGTTGCAAAATCAACAAAGAAGACATCAATCATCATTCAAGAAACTAATTAAAAACCAAAGACATACATTAAACCTACATGTCAGAAGTGGACAATATATTTCACTTCCTATACATTTTAAATCAAGCATAACACCCTAGACATGTATCATAGGTTGTTGCAAGTAAAAGGTAGTGAGAGAACACTAGTTACTTCCAGATCTGTTGATGGATGTTACATCTCATATAGTCTAATTAGTGGTAGAAAGTGGTGGATCCTATCCTATATGTAGATCTGGCCGTAGAATGCACACATCAAGTTACTTGACATATTTTTAGCAAACAAAGAACACAAGTCAAACCCACTGTGAAAACCCTCAAATAACCAGATCTTTCAAGGCTTGAAACATGAAAGTGAAACCAACCTCATGTTTAGCATCCCACAACTTATTACCAGAAAGCCTTTGATATCGATCCAACATGTCAATCAAGCTATCAAGAAAATATAGAAGTTAGCATCAACCCACAAGAAGATGATCAAGAATATACCTTTAATTTAAAGAAAGAAAACCCTAAAAAGAATTGGAAAGAAAGGTTTAAAAGTGAAGAGAAGGTGGGATATATACTTGGTTTTCGGGCTGCAGTACTCATACATCTTGCCAGAAGATCCATAGATGACAAGAGAGACATTAGCATCACAAAGAACAGTGATCTCTTTAGCTTTCTTGATGATTCCATTCTTTCTTTTTGAGTAAGTAACTTGCCTGTTACTTGTGTTCTCTATCCTCTTGATCTCAATCTTTCCTCTACCCATTATCTCTCTCTCAGCAGCTTTCAGATAACAATGAAGGGACTTAATGAATTATCTTCATACTAAAAAGTTATAAATTAATAGAGTTAAAGAATTATAGAGAGAGAAAGAGAGGGATTTCTAGTAATGGCTGGAAGACAAGAGACTTTCCAAAAGAGTGAGCAAGACTGTGTTTCCTTGTGGGGTTGTGATCTGCCCAACACAACTGGATATTATCTCTTGGGTACATCATATCTATACATTTAATCTTAATTATTATTCAGTTCCTGTGCTTGGTACATACCAGTTTCCTAACCCTAGACTCCACTCATTACCCTTTGGTCAATTTCATTTCTCTAAAACTTGCATCTTCCACAGTTGATTAAAGCTAGATTGTCTCACTTCAATGTTCAGAATAATATTATCTATCACTGTAATAAGTTGTTTTGGGTTTGAATTACTGTGTCTAAGGTACTTTTAGTCATTTGTTTAATAATTAAATGCCTTAATTAGATATATAAAAAGACACATAATTATAGTTTATGTTAGATTTAATGTTAAAAATATATTAATCATTTTAATAAGCTGTTTGATTAGGGTTTGAATCAGGGGCGGACCCAACTTTTGTGGTTGGGGTTCGCCCGACCCCAATGAAATTTATTTTTTTAATAGTGCATATGTTATATTTACAACCGATCCCCAAGTAATTTTAACAACGACCCCCAAGGAATTTTTGTGACGACCCTATTGTATTTTTTATTTTCAACGACCCTAAATATATAAATTTTGAAAGTTTTATAAATATAAACCGATAAGTTATAACAAAGCAACTACTTGAGAAGTTTCGATTAGAGGGTTTCAATTCATTTCTTGAGGAAGTTAACTCGTTTTGTGAAAAACATAAACTTGAGATTGTAAACATGGATGGTTACTACATTAACCCTAAAAAGCCAAGGCAAAAGACAAACATTACATATCGCCAATATTATGAGTACGATTATTTCAAAACAGTACTAGACATGCAAATCCAAAAGTTTGGAAACCGTTATAACGAGGTAACTTTCGACTTACTTATTTGTATGACTAGTTTGAGTCCGTGCGATAATTTTGTTGGGTTTGATGTACCAAAGATACTACGATTTGCCGATATGTACCCTTATGATTTTAATGAAGATGATAAATAAAGACTTAAAATTGAACTTTTGACTTACATTGATAATTTAATAGAAGATACAAGATTTTACAATTTGAATGGTCTATCTGCTCTTGTACAACTGATGGTTTCAACAAAAAAACATCTTTCCTTCATGTAGGGGGTACCGTTTATTGAAGTTAGCTCTCGCATTACCCGTCGCAACGTCAAGTGTTGAAAGATGTTTTTCAGCAATGAAGTATGTGAAGTCTGATTTGCGTAATAGGATTGGAGATGAGAATTTGAGCGATAGTTGTATTTGTTATATTGAAAAATACTTACTTCAAAATGTTTCACTAGATGATGTAATGAATAGATTTCAAAACATGAAAACTCGTACATAACAACTTTAAAAATATTTTATTTATCTTATGTAATATGTAATTTTAATGACTATTAAAGTACTTTTGCTATGTTATTTTTATATTCAACTTGACTTTATCTTTTAATGTGTGACCCGACTCGACTCGACCAATAACAACCCAACCCAAATCATACCGAAAAAAATTATTTTTTACTATAACCAATGGACTTTCAAAGAAATAAGCCGACCCCCATAAACGAAATTCCCGGGTCCGCCACTAGTTTGAATAACTAGTTTTAAGGTATTTTTATGTTTGGTATGTGGTAATGGAATGAATGAGGGAATGGAATGAATAAGGAATGAAATAGATAAAAGAATGAAATGAATCATTACATTACATGTTATGTTTGGTTGGCCTTTAATAATAAATGAATCATACATTTGTTTTATTGTAAGGTATAAAAAATGAAACAATGAAGTGTAAAAGTAGTTATGATGGTTTCGGCGAATAGGGGTGGTGGTCGGCGGTGGTTTCCAGCGGCGGTGGTGGCCGGTGGTGGTTTCCGACGGCGGTGGTGGCCGGCCGTGGTTTCCGGCAAGGGTGGTTTCTAGTGGTGGTGGTTGCCGGCGGTAGTTTCCTGCTGCGGTGGTTGCCGGCAACGGTAGTTTCCTGCGGCAGCGGTTTCCGGCGGCGGTGGTGGCCGGCGGTGGTTTTCGTCGACGGCGGTTTTCGGCAGCAGTGGTGGCCGACGATGACGGTTTCTGGCGACGGTGGGGGCTAGCGTTGGTTTCCGACAACGGTGATAGCCGGAGGTGGTTTCCGGAGATAGTGGTGGCCTTAGGTGGTTTCTTGTGATGTCGGTGGTGGCCTTCAGAGGTGGTTTATTGCGATGGCGGTGGTGCCTTCGGAGGTGGTTTCTTGCGGTGGTGGTTCCCGGCAGTGGTTTCCTACGCCGGTCGTGGCCAGTAGTGGTGGCCTTCAGCGGTTTTCGATGGTGGCGGCGGTGGCAGTGTCTGGAGATAGTGTTCCCGGGTAGTGGTGGTCGACCACGATGGTGGGCGGTGGCGGTTGCTGGTGACGAGCGATCTTGGTGGCCGATGGTAGTTGCTGGTGACGAGCGATCTTGGTGGTCGGTGGTGGTTGTTCTAGCGGGTGGTGTTGGTGACTAATGATGGAAGAAGGTATGGAATGGAAAAAAAGGGGGAGTGGATGGAATGAATTTGAGTGAATGAAATCAATTATGTAATGATTAATTTGATTATCTCCACCAACCAAACATGTCTTTATTCATTCACCCTTAATGATTCATTTCATTCCGGTCATCATTCTTGCATACCAAACGCTATCTTAGTCATTTGTTCACTAATGAAATGCCTTAATTAATTTGCTCTAATATATTCTACTAAAACAAAAAGTTTATATGTCAAATAGTATTTTTCTACCCTTTTCACGTAGACTACATCTAGGTATTCTGAATGTGTCATTAGCCGAATAAAAACTAATCATTTGATATGCATTAAATTTATTTATATTATTCATATACTTTTTAAATTATCAAATAATTTTTTTTGTAATTTAAAACAAGTTTCTTTTTATTATATAAAACTATTTTTTTAAGACAAAGTTTTATGAAATATAAAGTTTTTAATGCAAATGACTTTTTTAAAAAATGACATTGTTTCAAAAAGTATTTTGAAAAGTTTTGGTGTGTCGAAGTAAATAATTTTTTAAAGCAAAAGTTTTTTTATAGATGAAAGTCTTAAAAATATGTTATTACTATAGTTTATTACCTTAATTAACTATTATACGTAATTTTAATAATATTTTAACTCAAAAACATTATTTTTAGTTTAAAAATATTAATAAATAATTATTAATTTAATATTTATATTCAATCTATGTATTATACGGATTTTTAAACTAGTTAGATATATAAAAAAACATTATAATAAAAAATAGCTTTTTATAGAATGGTATTTTATACTTCAGTATATCATCAGTGACTAAACAAAATATTCATGAATGTAATAAGCATATATATAGACACACATTTGATCCATATAAACTAAATACACCACAATAAATTTATAAAGGATATTCCTTTTTACAAAATGTTTATTATTTAAACAATTAGGTACTTGAAAAGTAATTGCACTTTTGCTCGATATTAGATCCACTTTGACATTTGCTAGCTAGTTCATCGCAAATAATTACCATCACCATTTTATAGAAGGATCATGCAGATTAATGACCGGTAACGCTATTGTAGCAGCGTTGGACATTTAAGATTTCACAAATTTCAATTATCAAACTGTTTAATATGAAATAAATAAAAAAGTTTTCTTCAATACATCATAAGTTTGTAATCGAATCAATGTAAACATCGTAACTAAAGTGTTGATGGGAAGTTTTATTCATTTTTACTGAAAGGTCTCATCTCATATTAATCATTTTCGCGTTGTAATCATGATTTAAACGATGTATATATGGAAATTTCCTATACGTTGAATCGTTTTATGCATTTAAAGAAATGCTCAGATCCATGACAGACCAGCAAGTTGAACTCAAAAACAATTTCCTCAAACCTATAATTCAGTTTCATTAATTTCTTGCAGTATGACAACCGAAACAACAACTAGAAAAACTCCATGATACTCTATGTTTTTCCAGTCATTAATATCACAAGTTTTGTGTGTGAAATTAACAAAGAAAATTACCTTTCTTGAAACCACCAAACGATAACAAATTTTAAAATAGTGGGCTCTTTGATCACATCAACTCAAACCTTGAAACATTTCTCTTGCAAGATCCCACCATGATGGTGAAAATTAAGATCGTATCAAGAGCTTTTAGCTTGCATCAATGCAACTCTTGACCCTTTTATCACCCCTTGCCATTAGAAGTTAGAACGACCATCATAGTTAAATTCTGGAAGCTGAGAGATTTAAAAGAGTTCTTTAAACAAATCATTGCCTAGAAATCTTAATACAAAACCCAATTTCATTTGTTAAAACAAATTCAATCACCACTTATTATGATGCTTCAAATAAAGTATCTGATTAATTGCAAGTGATTAGTGATTTGGTATCAACGGAGACTCTTGTTCTTTAAATCCTTCAAGGCTTAAACCTAGTCAAATATGTTATTGTCTTGAATATTAAAAGTTTTGAAAACTCTCTAAGCTTTATTGAACTAAGCTACTAATCTATGAAGAACTAATTTTACAAAGGTAAAATATCATTTGATCAATATCATCCTTGGCAACTACCCAAGTCACTGATCAACCACCTTAGAACTTTCAAAGTTGGGGTTCGTGTTAAATATGTAAGATGATCAAACACGGGGCATGTGTAATGACACATCACTAGTTTGTCATCTAGTATCCATATAATGCTCCAACTAACGAATATTGATTTTTGAGCGGTAATTGTAATTAAGGAGCGGAACTACCTTCATGGATGTTTGGTCTTTTGAAGGGTGATGGCTTAGTCTCCTTTTACATTCATTTTCGGTATTAGTAGAATTTGATTTTTAAATAATATTTTATTAAGTTTTAACTTGTTCTACAAATACTGTTTGTTGCACTCTAAAGGTTGAGATGGAAGAATGCATTACTATCAATGGATCATCTTGTTTTCTACGTAAGACCTATCTTGGTTTGATTTGACAAATCATTAGAAATATAATCTAAATAGTCATTACTTACACTAGATAAAGTAGGTTTTTAGTGACAAACATAAAATATCTGTAAGAGAAAGTGATATTTATGAATGATACCATGTCAAAAACAAGACGTGGATAAAGTATTAATCTATGGTGTGCCGTCAAAATGACCAAGTGATCACTTACACCTCATAAAACGACAGGTTCTAAAAAAATACAAAAACAATAAATAAAAACTCTATATTACAAGATCGGTTTATGTCACTAAACATTTGATTTTTCTCTCAAGCTCACTTAAACTACACTCGGATGAAGCAGAGTCTCTTTAAGAGTTGATAATAATATAATAAGTAATAATGAACACATAAAGTGTTGGATTCTTTATGCCCAAGACACATAAAATATTGATGTGGTTAGTACGTAATGATTCAAGTCGGGTGATACCCAATACAAACTTAGCAAACACCAATATAAATATTTAATTGATGATATGATCATGCAATTAAATTAATACACCAATTTAGAAAATGAGTTTTCTAAATAAATTGCATATAAGATGAAACAACTTATAATGATATTTTGTTCATGAACATTATTTGTAATCTTATTTAAGTTGGTTAAATAACATCAAATAATAATAATAGTGTGTGTATAAGTTATATAATTAAAAGGTTAATTAGATAACTTATAATTGTAATTAGTTAAACAAAATGTAAAAGAGTTTTTGGGGAGAAAACCCCAAATTGTTTTTAGTTTCGGCCGCCCCCTTTAAGGGGGTCTTTGGCCTTTTGTTTAGACTACTTCACTTCTTGAAAACACACACACATCCTCTCTTCATTCGCATGGTCCATTCGTACGATTAGACTCATTCGTATAGTCCATTCGTACGATTGGTCCATACTTATGATTCAGTCGTGCGACTGGATCATACATGTGACATTTTGACCATTTTTCCAACCGACGCTTAGTTTCACTTAACAATCGATAAACATTATGAGAAATTTATTATCTTAGACATGATCATTTTATATTAAACCTGTTGATCACCTCAGACATGATCCATTTATCCACTTGATCATCTCAGACATGATCTATTTTACCACCTGATCATCTCAGACATGATCCATTTATCTATTCAGAAACAATTTGATTTAAGATTTAACGTTAAATTCATTTGGTGACTTTTACATCAATGAGTAACATAGCACAGTCCGACACCGACACGTTTTGCAAATCATTTGAAAGAACAAAATAGATAACATTCTAAACATATTTTTGTGATAAAGTTGGATAGAAAAGCCTATACACATTAACATCAATTCTAGAATAGACTCATATGGAATCAGGCAGACATAGTTAAATTACTTGGGAACTCATATAAAAGTATTTACCACTGAAACTAGCATATTTCCATATCAC
>BJCM01192303.1:0-10607 GCA_018326385.1 Flaveria bidentis
TTTTAATGACAAAAATGTAATTAATGGTTTTTGAAACTTTGAAAATGGTTCATTTTATAATATTAATATTTATATATATGGTGCGTTTATGGTGATGATAGTAATATGGACAAGGTTTTTAAATAACAGTTATGTAATGATAAGGCAAAAGCGTATTCACATCGGTAAATCATAAAGGTGAGGAATGACAGATTAACGAAAAGATGACGGAAATACGTCAATGGACGGACCTTTGGTGACGGATGTCACAGTTGGGTCCACCATAATCCCCTCAGGATTCATTAAATGACATAGGAACTAAACTTCGTGCAACCAGAATGCGCACTTGGAGAACTTAGCATATAACTTCTCCCTTCTCAATGTCTCCCAAACCTCCCAAATATGACTGACATGCTCTGTCTCGCTCTTTGAATAAATTAGGATATCATCAATAAACACAATCACTGATTTATCTAGCATTGGCCGATACACTCGATTCATCAAGTCCATAAAAGCAGCTGGCGCGTTGGTCAAACCAAAATACATAACGAGAAACACGTAATGTCCATAGCGTGTGCGAAAAGCTGTTTTAGGAATATCCTGCTCCTTAACCCTCAGCTGATGGTAACCAGATCAAAGGTCTATCCTTGAAAACCAGCTGGCACCCTAAAGCTAATCAAACAGGTCATCAATCCTCGGTAAGGGGTACTGATTCTTCACTGTCAGCTTATCCAGCTCTTGGTAGTCTATACACATTCTCATGTTGCCGTCTTTCTTCTTCACAAATAAGACCGGAGCACCCCAAGGCGAGATACTCGGTCTAATGAACCCCTTGTCTAGCAGCTCTTGCAATTGCTCCATTATTTCTTTCATCTCGGTTAGAGCCAACCGATATGGTGCCTTAGCAACAGGTTGGGCACCTTGTATCAAGTCAATCTGAAACTCGATCTCCCGGTCAGGTGGCACTCTGGTAAGTCTTTAGGAAACACGTCCGGAAAGTCACACACAATCGGTACATCGGACAGTTATGGTGTTGGCATATCCACATCCTTTACGTAGGCCAAATTGGCACTACATCCACACCTCATGCACTTTCCCACTACTCCCATCGAAATCAGTTTCGGGATCGTCATGACTCGATCACCATAAACCATCACCAAACTTCCGTCAGGCGCCATCAACCGAATCATCTTATTGTGGCACACAATATTCACCTCGTAGTCCGCCAACCAATCCATTCCTAGAACTACATCAAACCCGCCTAAGATTATCATGAATGGTCTAACAGGGAACTTATGACCTTCTAATTCTACGTCACAACCCTCAATCATCTCAGAAATCCTAGTAGACTTACCTATGGCAATTTCTACATCAAAAAGCGCATCTATACTCCTACTACTAATAGGCAGTTTAGCACAGAAAGTAGCAGAAATAATACTTTTACTAGCACTAGAATCAAATAACACAAAGGCTAATGTTTGGTTAACTAGAAACGTACCTAACACAATATCGGGGCCCGTCCTAGCCTCCTCCTATGTTATTATGAACGCTCTGGCGCTCGCCCTCTGACCTTCGGTCCCGGTCGTCTTCTTCCTTTCACTGGAACTTTCAGCCCTCGGCTTCTTGCAAACCCTGCTCATGTGGCCCTCCTCGCCACAAGTATAACACCTCCTTACTCCACAGTTCTTCGCCACATGTGTGGTTCTTCCACAACAGAAATAGACATTGGATCCCACTCTACATTCCCCGGTGTGCTCTGGTCCAAACTTAACACACCTCCTTGACCCTGCACCGGATGTGACCACACGTCGGTCATCCACCCGTGCACCTTTGTTGCTTGGAGCGGCCCCGCCATGTCCAAACCATTTTACATTCTAGTTTTGGTCACAACCACCCCTCTTGCTCACCTCAGCCACCACCACCTCACACTCGTCATACAACCTTCCTGCCAGATCAACTGCCGACCTAAACATGCTCAGCCGGGCAGTGATCATGTGCCTACGGACATCTGCCGACAGTCCCTAGATATACCTCTTGCTTTTTCGTGACAAGGGTGTCACTTGATCCGGCACCAGTCGTGCCATCTCATTAAACTTGGTGGTATACTGTTGATGTGTCATGGTTCCCACCTCTAGCTGTAGGAACTCTCTCTCAACCTTGTCCATCTCTCAATGAGGACAGAAATCCTCAATCACCACCTTTTTCAACTCTGGCCACCCCAATCTTCCAATTGCCTGGCTACCCTCGGCTTGGACAATATTATCCCACCAGCACAAAGCTATGTCCACAAATGAGTGGGTGGAAAACTTTACCTTCTGGTCCTCCCGACACTCGCTGATATCCAATACAGCCTCCATCTCACTCACCCATCGTGAGCAGCACCAGTTATGCCATTACCATTGAAGGTAAGGGCTTGCATCTTTGAAATGCCCTGTAGTTATAGCGGCGTGCCACCTCCTGCACAGGCTCTTCTTCATCCTCCTCATCATCGGAGAGAACCGTCTCAGTCTCCGGACGCTCCGTCCTCCCGAGGACCTTTTCCTCTCCCTTCTATCTCCTTCCCGCACAGCCTTTATCACTTCTATCATCATAGACGGTAGAATTATATGCATGACCTGATGCACTTCCTCCATAACAGCCTCCTTCACCGACGCTCTCAAGTTAGCACTCTCGTCCCTAGCCTTCGGACGAGGGGTCTTGGGTTTTTCATGAACCACCTCTTTGGCTCTAGGTCTTCCTCTTGTGACTCGTGGTTCAACACCACGTCCACCACACCTCCACCACGTGAAGATTTTGACTATCTACCACCGACCATCCTCTAAACACATTATAAGATTCAAACACTAACACGATCATTCAAGGGAATAGCTCAGTTTATGTCAAGTATGGTAAGTCCCTATAGTGGCTAGTTGTGATTGGCCACTTACTTTACTCTTCATACCTCAAGCATTTCCTATCCTGACTACATTAGTATCTAAATCTACTAAAAGCACACAAATTAGATAACATGTGGATATAATGCCGGTTAAACTTTAAAGAAAATACCTGATGGCACGCATATGCTTGGATTGGCATCCCTTCCCTTTCCGTCCCATTTTCAATTTAAGTTTTGGTTTTTTTGAAAATGTACCCGTTTCACTTAAACTTTGGCTCTGATACTAACTTGTAAGGCCTCGTTCCCGGGACGCTCACAGCTGGTCAATCATTGCACATAAAACATATATATAAATTAACTTCAATAAAATATTGCAGCTGAAACATTAAAATAACTTTTCATCTCAATATAATTGCTTCAAGTTAATAGAACATTCATTACAAAACATCGTTGGTTCGCACTACAATGCAAAAACATTGAACAAAATTGAGTGCTATCCAAAAAGAGCCAAGTAGCCGCCCCGTGCCATCCTCAGTAACATTACCTGCCAACTGGAAACACATAAAAGTCAGCGTTGTTGAGTGAGTTCTAGTTTTAGAATAAAACATACTTTACTTTCCTTCAAATCATACTATACTTTCGGACATGATCACACATCGTAAGTACACATAGATAATATCATTATTATCTTCCTTTACTATTCATCACTTTCTTTCTTTATCTCTTTCCAGATTAGTGTCATCAGCTATACCCCAAATGTATGCACAAAGCGGGTACTGGGCTGAAGATCATAAATGACTTTTATAACGCACATAGCCAGGCACCAGCACCAGGGCAAGTGACAAAGATCCCAACTGTATACTACACCCCAAACGTATGCACAAAGCGGGTACTGGGCCGAAGATCATAAATGACTTCCATAACGCACATAGCCTGGCACCAGCACCGAGGTGAGTATCCACTATAATCCATATACTATACAACTAGTCAGTCACAAAGACTAGACCCCTGTGTGTATCTTTATGGATTAACTAAACCATACACAGTTGAGCTTACGACATTTTAGAGTCATGCACCTCCATACATATTGCTTGCAAGCCTTTCTTTACTTTCTCTTTCATTAATGCATGCATTCTATCATTATGTTCCTCTTATCATTATCTTCCATTTTATATTACATGATACTTTATCATTTCCTTCACAACTATAACACGTAAAGCCATGGAAAATAAACATACATAACATGGAACATAAACATAACCATACAAAATATCACCATACAAGGCACCATCATACACACATAACATTCACCCTACATGCCATGACATAGCCCACACATCATCAAAAGTCAACTTACTTTAACCCCAGGAACATCCCAAGTCCAAAAGCCTACATTTTCCTTTTTCCCCAAAAATCAGAAAATATTCTAAGTCTTTAGGCATATGGGCACTATTCAGGAGCATGGGCACTATTCAGGCATATGAGCACTATGCAAGCGCATGGGCACTATTGGGGCGCATGGGCAACACTTAGTCATTCTGGTCAATTCTAGGCGCATGGGCACTATGCAGGCGCATGAGTGCCTAGGCGCATGGGAATCATAGGCGCATGGGAATCCTAGGCGCATGAACACTTAATAAATTTCAGCCTATTTCTAGGCGCATGGGTATTGTTCGAGCGCATGGGAACACTTTGGCAGTTATTTCGGTTGGGCGCATGGGAACACTTAGGCAGTTATTTTGGTTGGGCGCATGGGCCACTATTTAGGCGCATGGGCAATCTATATCACTCTAAAACATCATAATTCAGTTCCCAATAATCATCTATCATGTTCTAAGCTTAAATCATACATCCTAAGCCTTAGAAGCATAACCATAACATCATCATGCACATACTTTGCCCAAAATCAAACCCCACCCGTAAACACACACACATAAAGCATACGGGTAAAAACCCATTTTTATAAAAAGTTTCATGCATGTATTTCCAGCCCCAAATCAGTTTAAAACAAGTAAAAAGAGGTCCTAGAACTCACCTTTGACAACTTTCGAATGAACTTCTTCCACAACCCGACTGCAAATAAGTTCAACTGCCTAGAAACCCAACAAAAACATACCGAACACACAAAAACACATATAAGCATATAACCGAGGCTAAGACCAGTTAAGAACATCTTTAAACCATGAATTCTTACGTTGAATTCAACCTTTTGCTCTTGTTCCTCTTAAAAAGACCGAATTCTGCACTTTCTCTCTCTAAAACATCCGAATGAAATGATGTGTGTGAAGAGAGTGTGGGCGACCATCACCTTTTTACACCCATATTTCAACCCTTTTGTCCTTTTGACACTCTTAACCCTTCAACTTGGGTTTTATAGCTTTTCTTTCTTTTTCTTCACATTTATTCTTTCTTTAATAACTTTAAAAGAATAACCGTTTACACATTTGTTCATCCGTAGATATTTTTACACTTAGTCAATTTATAAAATTGACCAAGTATGATGTTATTCTTGCAATCACACATATAAATCAACATAGTTATTGGATTAACCTATACATCTATTGCATACAAGAAGAGAAATATGTAGAAAAGTTTATTACAAAAAGATGATTAAAGTTCTAAGTCTATACATTGAATCCAACAAATGAATTACTTATCTTAGTTAATTTGATAATTTTTAACTATAACAAAAATTCCTTTTGTGAATGATCTAATTAATGACAAACTCCTAATTATTAGTTAATTAAGTCGTTATAGTCAAAATTAGTCAATTCTCTTAATAAATTCTCAACTGATATGGAATTGAGGATGTTTGATGATAAGTTTGTTCATATTTGTTTGAACAACCATTGATTATCGATCAATGACACAAATCTACGAATCGGAACGATATTGATGTAGATTGATGTTAATTGAGTAATGTAATAGTACTCGTCGGACGATAAATCAGGGTTTGATGATTGTAAATTGATTACACCAAATTGTTGAGTAGAATTCCTTTGTTAGCTATCGATTAGTTTAACTCAACTTGTGTGTTAATTACATCATTCAATAACACCCTTGAATCTGAGTTATGAACTCTCAAGTCATTATAAACACCCTAAAGCAATTTTACTCAAAATTAACATATCTAATAAAAAACATGATAAATCTAATGATATAAACAATCAATTAAACAATTCTAACATTGATAGATCAATTGATCTGGATCAATGAGCACGTGGCTCTGATACTAATTGTGTGTTCCCAATTTGAACGGGAACCGATGAGCTTGGATCTTAGGATTCAAATTGTATGATCTAGATTTGATGGAATGATGCTAAAATTGAATAATGATGAACACAAAAGTGTTTAATGCTTCTTGTTTATTGATTTGATGATGAATTCATCATCCATGAAGGATGATGATATAATTATGTTATTGATGGAATATGATTCCCATATTTGGTGGTTATCCATCCACTCTTACAATGAATGATAAGTATGCTATTTATACTAGTCTAGAATTTATAATATTTACAATATAGACCCTAGACTAATACTTTGTTAATTCTTGCTCTTTAAATCTTCATCTTCAATATAAATTGGAAATCTTCAATTTCTTCAAAGGTGCTTGACCCAACAATACTCTCCTTAAATTATTGATTTTCGATGCCACTTGGTACGGTTTTACACAAACGCGGAGGAGATTAACACTAGTTATAATTAAACTAATACAAAAAATATTTGAAGATAAAATATTTTGTTTGGGCTTATTCATACAGCCCAGCAAAAAACAATCTATATTAAAAGAAAATGTTGCGTAAAAATATTATGAACACGTGACTTGAACATGAGTACTTCTTGTTACAAGTAATTTAACCAATTGGACTGACTTATAGTTTGGTTTCATTCCCAACAAAAATTTAGATATTAGCTTAATAAAATATAAAAAATAGAAAAAAAAGTAAAACAAATGTTGGATGAGCAGCTTGTACCTTGTGCAGCAACACATGTACAGTTAGATTAATAAACATGCATGTTGATAGAATAACTCTTTTGCTTGAACAAAGTAACACAAAAGAGTCTTAAGTTGAATTTGTTGATAAGATTCAAGAATATCATTATATCATAACTGCATATATGTATCTGCAAGTGAGACAAACTAGCTTATATTAGGCATTATGTTTATTATTGATATCCTTCTTTTATGATACTTTCATTTAAATTTCTGGACAACAAAAAGTTGTATTAATAGTAGAAGATGTTATTGAGAATTTCCTTACAAAAGAATCTGTACACATACATGTTGGAAAATGCTATTATATTAATCCCAATGAACAAATTAATTTAAACACCACCAAACGTTGTTCTCCCTTAGTTCAATTCTACTTCATGGAGATATAGTTTACATTTAATATATTTTGTGTTACACGTGATCGTATGCCCGCCTTTGATGTTCAATAGCCATTGTCTGCACTCAAACACCAACACATTTGTCATAGTTATTTTGACACTTGTGAATTTCGAGGATGGTTTCCTGGGGGGTTATACTTTAGAGCATTCACAGTGGGTTGTTTTATCTTTATTCATATAATACACTAAAAATCACAACATTTTCTCTCTCATTTTCAATTAAATAATATATTTTATACTCTTATCATTACTTTTTTCTCTTTACTCCACTCATAACCACTTTGAAAAATATTAAAAAACTATAAAGATTGAAGATGATTCTTCAAATATACCAATCCACAATAACATATTCTCTCTTCTTTACTCATAATCACTCAAAACCATTTCATATAATATATCAAATACACTCATATATATTTAAGAAACTCTACTGTGAATGCTCTTAGTGTTAATATATTTTGAGTGTTAGACGTCATCTTATGATTGCCTTAGAAGCTCAATAGTTGTTGACTACACTCAAAACCCGAGAAAACAAGAATGTTGTTCTATGGTCCCATATATTGCTAAATTTTCTTTCTTTCTCCTTGCCACTTATATTTATTTGTTTGTATCATATGTAGCCCATGTAGTAGGTAATAATGAAATGTGTGTTGTCTTTCCAAAGATGTTTATTAACTACTTTAGTCAGTAAATCATTAAGTTTACAACAGTGCTAATGGGTTATAGAATCATCCTAGCTACTAAAGCAACCAAATTAGAGCATCACAATGTTAAACCGAACCAAAAATGCTTATGATAAATCGCAAAATCTGAAGAACCAATCATGAAGTTCAAAAGGGAATAAAATTAAATCAGTCCCGATAGAGACCGATTCAAGATGATCAATCTCCCAATGGACCCATTAAGTGGGTTAGGCTCTAAGAGCAAAGATGAGGGAATAAAGACAAACTTTTGATCCAATTTTCTTCTTGATTTCTAATGCCAAAACAACAATTACATATATAAAAGAAATATGATCATGGCTCCTAAATTAATACAAAAGGAACTAAACTCACTACCTAAGATGATGGAGATCATGCACACATAAATAAAAAAATTAAAAAAGAAATAAATCATAAATCAAAATAAATGGAGAATGGATGTTATGCAGTTGTACGTGGGGAGTGGCACGTATCAGGCCCAGGGTATCTACTTTACTTTATGTGATATATCTATACACACACATAAGCACTTTAGGAAGTTTGAATAACAGAAGACTAACCCTTAAATTAAGCATATTTACAATCAATGCTAGGGTAAAATGCCTGAAGACGAGATGTTGTAGAACTAAATAATTCTCATGTTTTGAACCGGCAACATAGTTTAGGGCTCATGTTTCTTATTTTGATTCTACCATTACTGACCATTTTTAGTTGCTTATTTGACATAGCCTACAACTCTAGAAACCCTAACTCGTACGTACAACGCAAAAAACCCAACCCAAGGCTTCAATGAGTGTTTGCAAGACTATTATCCATGACCCGCTTCTCAGGTGGACTAAAACTCAAAAATACGACAGAATAGAAGTCCAAAACCCACATTCTCAGGTTACATGCTTCTTTCTTCTTTTTGTTATATAAAAAGGACCAAGTGTTGGTTACATTACAAAAAGAATCCACATATAAAAAGAAACCATATACAGAGGCACTAGAGTTTATTTTTACATCTAAAATTCAGCATTGTTATTATATTTATATTACCAACGGTGAGTGTAATCGCTGGTAAAACTCATTACAGCCGTTGGATCAAGTTGACATCAAATCCTGTCCGTTTAAACTCCATAGTTACAAAGTGGTTGTGACATTCGGTAATTTTCCGTTACCAAACTCCGTTAGTCCCGTTAGGTCTTGCATACACATGTTGTGGGCACACACTAGTTGTCGTTCAACGTTGGTGAAGTAATGATACTAATCTATGATAAACAATAATAATCTAATTAATAAAGTTGATTATTAGTTGTGATTATGTGGTTCATGATTTTATAGAATTTTAAATAGTTGTTTTATAAATTTTACGCGATAACGTGACAACGTGTAATATATATTTTGTGTGTTGTGTGAATTATTGTAAATGTCTAAGATTATTATTATTGGTTAATAATACTTGTGATTTGTAGTTAAAAATTATTAAAAAAAATGCTACAAAGGTTAAATTTTATAAAACATAACTAAAGGAGGGTTTAAGGGTAAAATTCTAATTTAGTTAAGTTTCACAAAACCCCAACCCTAGCCTCCATACCCCTTGCGACCGAAAAAAGCCCCCATCACCCTCATTCTTGTGAAATTGATCCAAAACACACACAAACAATCGATTTTGATCAAGTTCCAAGTGTTCCATAGTGCTAGCAAGTCCAATTCTTGATTCTACTCGTTTAAAGGTATGTTTTGTCATTTATTCATAGATTTTGATTCAAGATGAACCCTGATCCAAAAATTGATGATGATTATATTAAATTGATGATTGTTAGATGATTATATGATGTTAGTTAGGTTGTATGAATGTTAGATTATGTTGATTGTGCAAGAAATCTAGGGTTTGATCATCTAGTTCATACATTGCCATAAGAGGAAACTTTTTGTTTTTGGAATTCATGATTTGATAATGCTAAGATGTTAGATGTAATTCTTAGATGTTAGAAGAATTGTGCAAGAAAATCCTTGAAATTGAGATGTTGATCATGACTTACTAAAAGTAGAAACTTTTGTGTATGATGTTTGGGAATTGGATGTTTTGGAGATGATTAACATGTTAGAATAAATGTTATAAATTTCATTAGGTATAATATTGATGAAATTCATTGGATTGGATGCTAGAACACTTTTGGGTGTTACTTTCCCAAAAGGGAAACTTTATTTTTGTAGAACTTTGGATGTGATGAATTGGGCATGCTTGTGATGTTAAGATCATGTTAGAATAATTATGGATGATGTTTGTTGAGATAGAATGTGTAATTTAGTTGTTATGTATGTTTGGTTGATCATGTAGGAAGTATAGGTTTTGTTGATCATACATGAGAATGGATTATGGATAGTGATTAGGAGATCATGTTTGGGATTGAAACTGATGGTCAATGTGTATGTTGGTTGGAATGAACTAAATGAATGAATGTGATTATGATTGTCATACACACGTGCGAATCTGAGGCCCTTACTTAGTAGGATTGGCAGGGTTTAGGATGTGAAGTTGTGAGTGGCTTCACATAGCATGTGGTGCATGATTAGTCTTCGCGTATGAATTATTTGTTGTGATGTATTTATATATATTAAGCATAATGATTGTTGAGATTTGCATAAGTGTATGATGATCTAATGTGGCATGA
>BJCM01192308.1:0-11907 GCA_018326385.1 Flaveria bidentis
TAATATTTATACTTACATTTAGGACCATAGACTTTAAATTAATTAATCCCTCAAGTTTAGTTAAATTACAATTTAAACCCTGAACTTAATTATAATATTAATATTATTATTAATAATAATATTAACAATGTTTACGGTAATAATAATAAAAATAAATAAATTTTATATAAGGTTGGCACGAAGGGAGATACGATGAGATTCAGTTCGAAAATATATTAATTACGCAAAATAATAAATGCGCAAAAAGAGAATTAACGAATTTCGAGTCAATTGACGGACCTGATGGCGACGGATGTCACAATTACCAATTTCATAAACCTATGGAGTTGTTGAGGAATTGATTCACCCTCAATATGATGAAATGTTTCATATTGTGAGCGAAGTGTTTCTTTCCTAATGCTTCTGATTTCATCACTTCCTTGACAATGAGTATGAAGTATCTTCCACAACGAATTTGTTGTATTATAATTCTCACACCTGATTAGTATTTCTTCAGGTAAATCCATACTGAGCAAATTGTATGCTCTAATATAAACATTAACCTTTTTAACATCATCATGACAGATCTTTTGTAATTATGGGTTGAACTTTTGACATTATAATCTGGCCCAAGGGTGGGTGAAATATAAGGACCTTCAGTTCTTGATACCTATAAATCAGAATTAGTGTAGTTCACATAATTCCTAAACTTCATCTTCCAGGAAATGAAGTCTGCTTTTGTTTCCAATTTGGAGGCTAATACGATGATCCACCGACCAAGCTACTCATTTTAGTCAAATATTGAAGTTTTAACTAAAACAAAGTTTCTTATGAACAGTTAATGAAAGTCAACCAATAACACAGATCTATGTTTCAATTAATTTGAATATAGATCAATGTTAACTGAGCAATGTAACAATACTCGATGAAAGACAAATCACTGATTTATTGAATTTTAAATCTTCACACCAAATTAGTTTTACTTACAAACTATAGATCTAGTCAGAATACTAGTAGATCTACTCAATTAAAGAATTCTAACACCGATAGATTAATTGATCTAGATCAATGAGCACTTGACTATAATACCACTTGTGATTCCAAGGATCGCAATGAGGAATTATCAGTGTTCGATTGGTTTTGAATTAATGATCGTGAAATTAGCATTAATCGTTGTTTAATTGATTAATTAATAAATATCGAGGCTAGAGAAAAGAAACAATAAATGCTCAAACGATAACAACAATATGCAAAGAATAATGTTTTGAATCAAACGTAATTCATTAAAACTGATTAATGATTACAAAGAATCAAATAATAATTGCTAACAAAATTCTATGCTATGATTGTGTTTATGATTTTTGGTGTGTTGATATGACGGTTGCTAGGGTTTGTTTTGATTGTGAGAAACGATGAGAATGTATTTTTGTCGTCGTCGCTTGTGTCTCTTTTGATGTAAATGTACGAATCATATTTATAGACATGCTTGTTTCTGTAAAGGAAACAACAAATCTCTTGCTCTCTGTGATTGACTTGTTGACCTGAAACACTTGTATGATATAAGTACCCGAGTCCGGTTCTTCACCAACTACTTTGTTCTTTCGAATGAGGCTTCACTTCAGTTTCTTTATGTGTGGTTTGTTCATCAGTGAATACCCATATTCGTCCGTAGTTGATCTTCAGATTGAATGTCTTGTAAGAAAGATATCTACTAAAGAAAACAATGTTCATTCGTATATGTTTCTTACACTAAGTCGATTTCAGAAATTGACCAAGTATAATGTTTGTACCTGTACTCATACACATAAATCAACGCACATATGTGTTAACCTATTAAATAATGCATGCATCAAAATATTTAATTACAAATATTCATTACATGTATTGATTAAAATTCTAAGCCTATACAAAATGATCAAGATCTATTGTTCCTAGATCTAATAGTGGCCACGCTTATTTTTGAACAACATAATAGAAATCTTTGCCCCTTGTACACAATTAACCCCTCAACTTGGGTTTTATTACTTTTCTTTGTTTTACTCTCCTTTTATCTTTTTTAAAAATTTCTGGGTGTTACAATAATTGAACATAAATACTTATATGTCTGTGAAGAACAATTTCCTTGCGAAAGAAATTTAAGTCTCGAAAGCTTTTATTCATTTTTGAATGAAAAATTTCAAGTCTAAATATCTTTCGAAGCATAATTCTCTCTAATAATTGAATTTTCTTCCGACGCCATTTTAGATTTGAAATATTTTACATCACAACTTCTAAAGACAAAATACCTTCAGAAGATTTTCGACATCCAAGAAAACTACCTTTTTGGGCACTTTTTCCAAGGTGTGATTGACATCCAGATTTTAGAGTTTATCATCTTTCATTAATTGTCTCAAATCCATTTCATGTAATTATACCCAATGATTCCCCCCTCTTTCACCTTCCACTACTCTTGCAAATTCTTCTTAACCTAAATTCACCCAACACCGCATTTGTTCTTATCTTCCCTCACCTAAGTTTTCTCAAGTGGCCAACCTTAACCGCTGAAACAACCCAGATTTTTCCATCCAACTCCACATGCAACACAATCAGGTTGCTCTGTTAGACTTTGAAAAAGATCCAAGTTTCCCAGAGATCTATCATTTCCTTTCTTTGCCTAACTACTTCACCTCCCTTATCATTGATCCTTCTTTCTATGAGGATCAACTTTTGGAATTCTGGAAAACCCGTCAAGACCAATCAGCAGGGGAGGACAATCTTAATCATTCCAACCATCATCAACACACATCTTTAGCTGCATGATGTAGAAGGTGAATTGTTCTTTACAAAAGAAGTATAAATCATTCCTTTGAGTAGATGGGCTATGAGGGAGATTTCTCTATAAAGACCTTCCGGAAAGGGAAGGTCTCATCCTAGTGGAAGTACCTACTTCATATGGTTATCCATAGTTTATCCAACAAGCATGTGGAATGGGACCAAATTCCTGAAGTTCTCTCCTTTATAGTCCATGGAATGGTCCAGGGGGTCAGATTCAGGTACTCACAATTTGTTTATACAAATTTACTTGCTAATTTGGACTCCTTAGAGTATTATATGTTCCTTAGATATGTTCAACACATTCTAAACTATGAACTAGACTCACAGTTGAGCGGGATAGATAATATTCTAAAATTAGAACAAATGAAGCCTAACATTTTTAAAACAATGAAGAAGCCAACTATTGGCTTCTTTGGACTAGAAACAACCCTCCAAAAATCTTAAAGCTCATTACTCAAGTTGATAACCTAGCAACACAAGCTAGTATTGAACCCGCATCTTCTACTTCACAACAACCACAACAGCCTAAAATAATCCTCACCTACCACAGAAAATCGAAACGAACCCCTACACAAGCTGTGTAGCTTGGGCAAGCCCCCATATCACTACCCACATAGGAAGATGTGGATACTAGAGCTCCCACATCTCCTAAGGAGCAAAACACTCTCATCTCTATTGGGTTTGTTACAAGTTTATCAATGATAGTTTAACCATTGAAACCAAAAATGGAGCGGATATAATGTGACATTAAACTTGTTTTAGTTGCTGAAAATAAGCCATTTATTTACCAAAAAATCAAACCCAAGAATGAGGATCATGTATGTGAAAAGAAATGCTATCAAACAACACCAACCATAGGGAGTTCATAGAATGCTACCTTTCTAAGAACAAAGAGATTACTGATGGAAGTTAAATAAAAAAGATGATGATGTTAGGAAGTGCAACACCAAAGTCTTCTTCTTGCACCTCTTATCAAAACCGAAAATTTCAGCTAGAAACCACTTCAAATCCGAAATATATCAGCTAGAAACAAGAAGAGAGAATTGCTATGTGTGTGAGAGAGAGTGTGTGTATGGAGTGGAGTGTGTAAACGGTTCAAGTCTTGCATAAAACAAGAAAAGGAATCCCAAGGAGAGGGCTCCAAGGGGTAGCTGAAATCCCTTCAAAATGGTTTTCCCCCATTTTAATTTTATAAAATATCACACTCTTTAACCCATATGTTTATAAAATAAAAATCCCTTTTAATTTTATAACTTGAACACACCTTTATTTGTTATTATTTAACCTACTCAAAGAATAATACAAATAACTTCTTATGAACAAATTATCCATATAATATTTTCTATTTCAAAAGCAATAATTTGGAAAGCCTATTTTCTAAATTGGTGTCATTATTTATTTGTATGATCACATCAAAAAAGTAAATATTTATTGGTGTTTGTTTAGCTTGTTATTGGGTATAACCCGACTTGGATCATAACGTACTAACCACATCAACTTTGTATGTGTCTTGGGCATACAAGATCTAACAATCTCATCAAGAATGAGTGCTAATGTGCCTCAAGCTTAGCCTGATGAGCTCATTAGTCAATCAACCTTAATCCTGCACTTAGAGTCTCAATACTCTAGTGAACAATCTTCAAGGGAAGTTACAATCCCCAGCATCTAGATCTAAACCAACCTATCCCTAACTTAGAATTCTATGATGACGAAGTCATTGGATTCAGTGACTACCACGAGTCTCTCTACTATTCCCCTACTCATAGTGAGATGAGTGCTCCTGCCTCTACTATGTCTAGCCCATGTCATTCATCCATCACTGAGGTGGATATCCTTGAACCTATTCAGGAGGTCAATATGGAAGAGGCTCTCACTTCTACAAGTGATTACATCATTAGGATCTCAACCATGGCAACTCAACCCATTGACACGTCATGTGATTGACCTAACTCCAAACTCACCTGTGCAAGTGGGTGATGCTACCAAAAAGGGGGAGAAAGTCATAACGATCATAGAAACTAGGAGTTCTTCACACAATATGGATATTAAGGATTCACCATCCCCACTTGCAGTTTTCAATACTCAACAACTTTCTTAAGTTCACATTAATGTGGACTCACTCATTCAGAGTCTATTTGAGGAGGAAATTCCAAGGGCTATGTCAACCCCACCCCCAAAGATCATCAAATTACATTACTGGGTGGAGGTATGATGTTGATAGAACCACTAGACTTGAGGATAAGCATAACCTAAATATTCTGGGAAGCCAAAAATAGTGGTGAAGTGGAGTCCTCTGTGCATGATGTCAAAGATTCCTTTATGGGAAATGCCTAAGGACTTAACTCCACATTTCAAATGGTGGTATTATGACTGGAGGATATGTGAAGCAGTCATAGCTCTGAACAGAGAGGGCAAAATGGATACTATCAGGGTATTTGATCCAATGTGGCTTACCAACTTGTCAGTTGAAGATGTCTACACTCTATACAAGTGGCCACTTTTCTATGACACGCAGGATATTGTACAAGCCCTCCAATTCCAAAATGTGATACGACTCTGCTTTGCGTTTGAAATACATGCAGGAGTCACAAGAGAGGAGAAGTACAAGAAGTTTGAAGAGCATATGAAGGATGTGAGAAAATAGAGTAAACTAGGTCCAAGGGGGAGTTTGTTGATACATATGTCCCTAGTTTATGTGCTTAATGTAAAAGTCTAACATGTCTTGCACATATGTATTGAATGGGTTGAATGAAATATAATATGTTGTTGATGTTTATAATGTTAAAACTTTCATAGTATTATTGTGTGTTAAAGAATAATGAACTTACTATATAGGTTTGAGGTTGTTGTGCATAGTTCTTAGTCAATAATGATTGAGAAATGTGTTCAAACTTAGTCGTCTGAGTTTTGATGCGAATCGACCATGCTAATAGACCATACGCATGAATACATCATGCTAATCGACCAGTCGCATGACTAAACCAAGAGACTGGATCAGTCACACGATTGAGACATAAGATTGACTCAGTCGCACGACTGAACCTTCAGTCATGCGTATGGATCAATTGCATGATTCAGTCGCACGACTGAACCATGCTAATTGTTCGTCGTAAGATTGGAAACCCATAACCTATAAATACCACATAATTCGTGGAAAAACAAAACACTTGAAGAACTTGAGAAACACTTGATACACTTACGAACCCTAGCCGTCTAGAACGTCCAAGAAAGCCTGTCCAACTTCATAGATCAATCTTGATCGATCTCTACTCATTCATAACATTTAATTTCAATCTTAAACCGATCAGGTAATTTTTCTCACTGATTGGATCGCCAATCAAATGGGATTCCACACTATTTGACTCGGTATAAATGCAGAATCTGTTAGTATTCCGTATGTACACAATCCTGACACAATTTATCTCTACGGAAGAACAAATTTGTTCATTCGTAGATGTTTCTTACACTTAGTCAATTTTAGAAATTAACTAAGTCTAATGGTTGTTCCTGCAATCATACATACAAATCAACACATATATATCAGTTAACCTATATACATAATGCATGCATTATAATAATGAATTAGAAATATTCAGCCATTATCTATCAAGTTCTAAGCCTATATATACAAAATGATCTGGATCTATCATTCTAAGATCTAAAAATACTCCCCCTTAGGCTTAGACACTTATGATCAGTTCTTTAACACTGAGAGCTCCTTCAACATTGACACCATATTTTTTAAAATATGATACTGCATCCTTTTGATAATTGTACTTATACTTGATTTCCATTTTGCATATCCTTTGAAATGTGTCAAAACTCAATCCCAACACATCTTCTTCAGTAGTAAGTGTTTCCACTACACTTTGATTGTGCACTATTTCAAGCTCATTTTCCCCTAAGATTCTTAGTTCTGAAACTTCTTCAAATGTAGATCCTTTCAGCAGTCTAGCTTAATGTCTTCTTCTCTTGTATGCCTTTGCGTGCAATTTGTCAATCATTTGAAGCATATGCACGTATAGACAATGGTCATTATGTGCTCTTTTATTAGTTAGCTTTAGGAAGAATTTTTCATGTAGATATGATGTATAGCTTGGGTGAAGCAATTTGATCTCAACTGGGTCACAAATTATTATCTTATCAGCTTTCTTCCCTTTATTATTCCTCAGTAGCACCAGCTCTTTTGTTTTCTCAATATATTCCCATTCTATTATGGGATACATATACTGATTTCCTTTAAAGTTTTTTAGACTTGCTGAATTTCAGTTGCTGTATCCAACCCTCTTTAACAATTCATCGTCTACAAGAGTAGAGGAGTTGGATGTTGTTCTTTTCTTTCTTTGATTTCTCTTTCTATGCTCAGCATCTTCCCTCTTAGCCTCCTTGAGCATTTCACCTATGAATTTTCTCTTCAGCCTATCCACAGACATAGAAAAATCTCTTCTCCTTTTATGGATTGGATGTTAGAGATGATTAAGCTTTGCAAATTTTTAATATCTCTCTCAGGAAGACTTAGTAGTGCTTCTACATCATGGAAGTATTGGATTCTTCCAGATGTTCTCTAAATGATTGCACAATCCCAGTCTGGATCATATGTCTGGGCCCTAATTAAGTTTTCTTCCATAGAACTGGGAGTTGTGATATGTTCATAGATCTCTATCAGGGTAGAATTTTTCTCTGTAATCTCTCTGACTATTGTACACAATGGCCATACTTTGCTAGGTATGACTGCTCATGGCTCTTTAATTAGTTTATCTTTCCCTTTGTGATGATCTTTACTTTCAATTGTAACTGGTTCAACAGGGGTTTTGTTAAGTTGCTTAGCATTAGACTTTGTAGCTTCAATCCTAAATCTTACCCTAGTGTCAAGCTCAATAGCCATTACATGTTCCATTGTCCTTCTCAGTGCACCAACTGTTCTTGCCTTAAGTTCATGCCCTTTGTAGTTATGACCCTGTAGCCAACAGATCATATTGTATTTGGTATGTTTTGTTGTATCATAGTGGCCTAGATCTTTATTTATTTTCTGAATGGCTTGAAATGTTATGAATGCTTCATAGTCACAGTTAGGGATCATGAATCTAACATGCTCAAATTATTTCAATAGATCCTTCATTTTTGTCATATTCATCCTCTCAACCATATCAAATGGAAACCCATGGTTGATAAGGGTCATAAAAATTGTTGACTCGGGCCTTTCTACTAATATGTCTTTTGTTTTCAGAAGATCATCAGCCTTTGATTCTTCTTGATCTTTGTGAGTTTCTTCTTTAGTGAGCTCTTTCCATTCTTCATCACTATCAGTTTCATCACGAGACATAGGCTTTGAAGTTGATACATCCATTGAAGGAGTGTGCTCAGGTGATGTAGGCCTTGATCTCTTGGGTGAATCTTCAATATGATCATCTTTTTCTGAGTAGTACCTAAGTACTTCCTCTTTCTAATGTATATAATATTATGCTTTAAACTATCCACTATCAGTTTCATCACGAGACATAGGCTTTTAAGTTGATACATCCATTGAAGGAGTGTGCTCAGGTGATGTAGGCCTTGATCTCTTGGGTGAATCTTCAATATGATCATCTTTTTCTGAGTAGTACCTAAGTACTTCCTCTTTCTAATGTATATAATATTATGCTTTAAACTATCCACTATCAGTTTCATCACGAGACATAGGCTTTTAAGTTGATACATCCATTGAAGGAGTGTGCTCAGGTGATGTAGGCCTTGATCTCTTGGGTGAATCTTCAATATGATCATCTTTTTCTGAGTAGTACCTAAGTACTTCCTCTTTCTAATGTATATAATTTTATGCTTTAAACTATCAGAGGTTTCTTTTGATTGTTTTGTTGATGGAGCAGCATTTGATTCCAGGGCATAAATTTTTATCTTTAGCTCTTTTATCTCTTCCTATTTCCTTTTTTAGCAAAGCATATTGAGCAAAGAGGGAGTTGGTTACATGATCAATTTCAAAAATCAGCTTCTCCTTTTTAGCCTTCTCCAACCTCACTGATTCTTTGTGCTCTTAATCTTGTTGAAGAAGAGTATCAAACAATTCATTGTTGCATTGTGCATCTTCTCTTAATCTTTCAATTCTTGATTCTTTCTTCATCATCACATCAACCTATTCTTTTAGCACACATTTCAACTCTTGAATCCTTTGCTTTCTTTTGTTTGATTTGATGACCAGTTTGTTATAGTCAGCAACTAGATAACTCTTCTTCACAGGAATGTCATCTTAACTTAGATCATCCTTATGATAAGCAATAACATCAACATAGTTGGCTTTTTCTTCTCCTTCTTGTTGTGCAAGATCCAACTCCTCTTTATTTACCAAATTATGGGCTAAACACCCTAAGCCTAAGCTTGACTCAGCTGCTTGATCTGCCTGCTCTTCATGTTGTTGTTGATGTTGTAGAAGATCTATGATAGGTACAACTAATTTAGTTTGATTGGATGTAACTGGTTTTTGAGAGTTGATGAGTGAGAGTAGGACGAACTCAGTCTCACCAGTATGAACTGAATTTTGAGACTGAGTGGTAGTGACAGGCTCTGTATGCACATTCTCAGGTTATTGAGGTTTGGAAGGTTCATGTCTGGGAGATTGAGGGAGAAGTAGAGAGGATGGTTTAGTATTAAAACTGGTTGTTTGAGATTGTTGAGATTGATCTGGTTAGATGGTTAAATGGGTAGGGTGTTTTGACTAGCTAGTGAGTGATGTTGAGGTGATTGATGATGTTGGTGTATGGGTGATTGATGAGGTGAATGGGAGGCTTCCATAGAGTTACCAGGTGAACTTCCTTACTAGTGTTCCCATACCAGTTCTTGCGGAATGTTGACATTAGCATCCACCGCATGAGCAAACATGGGCATGTCTCCTCCTTCACATCTCCCACTGATCTTGTTCAATACTGATCTTCCAAGATTTGCCTGAACAACCACATCACCATCTCTAGCTATTCCAGGCAATTCATCATTGATGACTAATTGCAACAACCTTGGAAACATGTACATCTTGTCAGCCTTTTGCACTCTTATGTCATCACATATACAACTGAAAATGTATTTTGAGTAGTTGTATGTTCTTCCCTCAAAGATACCAATAATCCCAGAAGAAATGTACCTTGAAAATTTGTCAAGCCCAGATTTCATATTAGAGATGCACTTTAGGTAAGTGTGACATAGAAATCTGTATGGCTTGCATATTCTTCCTTTCTTGATCTCCTATTTATCAAAGTCACAGTAATATTCCATTAGGTAGAATACTTTCTATATGTATTCATTTTCAAACACATCAGGGTGACCAACTTCTTGTTCTCCTAACTCTAGAACCCTCCTGATGGTCTGTTCATCCATTCTTAGTCTTTCATTCTTTACTTCTGCCATAATAACTTTTAATTCTCCATCCTCTTCTATTCGTGTGGAATTCCAGAAATCGGCTATATGTGCTTGATGAATCACAGGCTCTGCTGTTAGAGCATAAAAGAGCCTTGATCGTTGCAGATATCTGATGATGTCCTGATACCCTTCCCATATAGGGTCATTAGAATTGAGAATTGCACACACATTATGCTCTCTTACAAATCGATTAGCCATCTATTCATGAAAGTTAAGAAGATTAGATTAGAATCAACATTACAGACATGAGAATACGAACAATTTTAGTGATAACCAAAAATTAATTAGTTCATTATTGTTCAATATGACATGTTTTACCTTGAACACAATAACCTAAGATCTGGATTATGTGTTTGTTTGATGTTTTGATTCCGTAATTTTGAATGTTTGTGAAAGAGGGAATAAGGTTTGTTGAGTGCGTTTTTCTAGGTCTGAAAAGTGTTCTAAAAAGCGAATAATGATTATATACGTCAAAAACATTATTTATACTCTCTCAGCCACATTAATTTCATTTGTGATAGGGTTGAGTAAGATTGATATTCTTACTGTGAATCGAATATGGTAATCAAGTCAATAATTGAATGGCGGAAACAAACAATCAAAGAACATTCAATTCACTAAAATACTCATAAATGCTTTTGTATTTGTATATATCAAAGTTGATTTACATAGAATAATTACAACAAAAATTCTCTATCTATCAGCTGTCACCTTAGTACGAGGTTATTTATTCTATTTATAGGCAGACAAGATGCCTTTACAAAATGACTAAGCTACCCCTGAACTATTACATGAGAAACTAGTCTAAGTCTTGATCCGCATCTTTGCTTGTTCATCCGCATTGACAAATGCAGATGAGATAATCTTGATCAGCATTTCTTCACTTGATCATCCGCATTAGTATGTTGGTCATTCGCATTGGTTAATGCAGATGAACAAATAATTATGTGCATTTGTTCGGTCATCCGCATTTGTCAAATGCGGATGAGCAAAGTCTTGTCCGCATCTTCTTTTGGTCTTCCGCATTAGTCAATGAGGAAGTGTAACTACTCAGCATTAGTATTATGTCATCTGCATTAGTCAATGCGGAAGAGTAAACACTTGTCCGCATTAGTGTTATGTCTTTCACATTAACAAATGTGAAAGGCAACACTTGTTCCTTTCCTTAGCAGATTTTCATCCGCATTTCTTCTTGGACTTGAGGGATTCCAGCAGAGCAATCATCAAGTCACCCATTGAGTTAGCATGTATGATCCTTTCAGGGTGCAACAATACTCCCCCTAAGGATTATACAGTCTAGTTTTCCTCAATGTTTGGGAGGTGATTGATGTTGTGATGATTCAGCTGGGTCTTTTGATGGTGCAAAAGGTGCTGCTTGTCTTGGATCCAAAATTGCCTTGATCATATTGATAAAATCTTGAGCATCTGACATTTTGTCCTTGCTTAGTACATGAATCTTCATTCTACTCATATCGTGAATGGCTTCAATTGGTAGCTTCTTCAGAGAAATTGGTTCCCAAAGAGACACTGTTGATAGCCCATCTTTGTGAATCAAGAGAGAACCATCTACATCAACTTCAAGTTTGACAATGTTGCCCAATTGTAGAGGTGTCTTCTGCTTCTTCCTTTTCTCCCTCTTAGCACTGATCTGATCATAAGCCATCTTCAACAGTTTTATACACTTTAGAAAGAAATGTAGATCTTCTTGACCCA